>ARYC01005111.1:0-29492 GCA_000711775.1 Oxytricha trifallax | reverse complement strand
TAATATGCAATAGAGAATTTACTTTGAATAATAATAATAATAATAATAATAATAATAATGTTATCACATTGAGGTCTCTGGGGACTCCCGATCTAAAATATATGATAATATATTAGGGTCTAGCCCTTTTTATTAACTTTCTGGTTTGACTTAGTCTTATTCCTGAAGCTCACTTATATTGGATTGAACCTATAATAGAATTTTAGGTCATTCTCATGAATAGTTTCTGATCTATTTGTCTGCTCTATTGTCTTCGCTGTGAGTTAGTTCATTAGATTAACGAGTTTTTCATGTTCTTCTTCTTCAACATAATTGAAGATGATACCTGTTAAGAAGGCAAGTGATTAAAGTATAATTGGTCTCGAAGTTCCACTTGATTAGATAAGAATCTAATCAATGCACATTAATTACTTATAGGCCTGAGCATCATCGCTTATGATACCCATGCCCGGTGGGACAAACCCTTTCGTTTGGTGGGGTATCTGTCATTATAAAACCCCTTGATTCATTTAAGACTGAAAATAAGGGTAAATTGAGAAGGAAATGAATAAAGTACAGATAAATATACTTACTAGTGGTTGATTGATGGAACATTGTTATCTTGTTGGCTAAAAATTTTGAGTTGGCCAAAAATTAATTTTAATTGGTAGAGATGGTTTTCGTTTTAAAGTTTAATGATCCTACTAATGTTTTTAATATTGCTGGAATCAATTTTAATTTCTGATCAGATAATAATCTTTAATCAATATATTATTCTAATTATTTCTATTTTAGCAATTAAACTTAATCTGTTTATTCTTAACGCCTTATTTCCATTCTTAATAGAATCAAGGGGTTTTATGAAACAATTTATCTGGTGGTTCTGTTTCCAAATCATAGTTTTAGAGTACTAGAAGAAGTTTATCCTCGTCAAGTCTATTCCAAAGTATTAGGTTTTTGCATATCATTAGGACTTTGAGTATGTCTTTTGGAAGACTTTTAGCAAATGTTTCCCATTCAAATTTTTATTCAAAATTTAAGTATCCGTATACATTGGTTGAAAGAGTGGTTGATAGTATTTTCACCATGTTGTTTACTTCAATCTCAGTCCAGTGGTCTTCAGTAACTAGGCCTTTGATATCTTTGGCTTCCATGTATTTTTATCTTAAATCTTTATTTGATTAAATTAATTTATTGTACTATTAAATAATAAGTGCGTCATTAGTTTAAGTTGAAATGTCATTGATTAGATTTCTAGGTTTTTCTAGTTATGCACTTTACTTTTTTGAGGAAGCGGACTTTTTTGAAACTTCGTATTCATTTTCCATTTCCATATCTTGAGTGTGGGGTTTTGTTGAAGCTTATGAAAGGTGTTGTATTGATTCTTCAGACTCATCAATCTATGTTATTAACTTTTAATCAACAAATTAAAAAACTATGAGTAGATTGAGTAGCATTGTATCTGTTTTTAAGTGTTGAGAGAGCTTAAGTATACCTGCTATATGAGCAGTGTTTAATATAAGTTTTGTGTGCCATTCCTTCATATTTAATGCATGTTAAATATTTGAAGGATTAGTGAAGGCAAAAGTTAATGATGTGAATATCGATTGAATGACTGTAAGATGTAGCTCTTGGTTGAAGGCAAAGCATTAGATCTAACCCGTAAACTAGAGATCTAGTAGGTCAGATATATTGAAGTTGTCTTTGCTTTCCGATAGTGCGTACTACGTATGTTAGAGTTTAGAAATTAAGGACCTCTTTAGTATAGTAATATGTAGGAGTAGTTAATTGAAGAAATTCAAAATTAGGATTCTATGGCCTCTTGAGGTCTTGTTGAATCCATTGCAGAATGCGTTATATGAAGCTTGGATAATTTGCTTAATGGAGTTAGAGGGTATGTTTTTAATAAAGACCAGTGACTCCATCAGATCATAGTTGTCTTAAATTGCCTTGTTGAAGAAGTATATCATTTCTGATTTCTTGTTACGACTCCAAATCAAGTTTAATTGCAATTTACTAATAATACTTTGAATAATATTAAAATTAAATTATCTTAAGTTAAACAAATATTTTATACATTTTAATTAAAAATACTTTTTGTAATTAAATTATTTTTCTTTCATTTTTATTATAATACTCATATAGTTTTAATATTAATAACTATATTATTATAAGCTTTATTTTTTTATATAAGACATTTTTAATTATTTAATGTTTTGTGTTTAAACTGAATTAATTCAAAATCTTATACAATTATTTAATGATACTTATATCACTACTTTAGTTTGTTATTTTCAATTTAAGTATTTCTGAACTTTCATATAAACACATAAAATATATTGCATTTCAATATACTATTCTTATACTAAATAAATTAGGAATAAAGACCAATCAGATTTTATCAAATATTTTTAAATAGTTATTTGGTATACTAATATTTTATTAATGTAAATATGTATTTTAATAATGAGCATATAAGTGACAATAGCATCGCTGTGATTAATTTGGGGTTTTAAAATCAAGAGTGGTTATTATAAATATTGATAGTATGTTCTAACAAAAAATGCAAATTTAAAAAGCAAATTTTAAATGTTAAATACAATGAAGCCTTCGCAATCATTCAATTATTTTCAGTAAAATCTAGAAAATTTATAAAGAAAAAGCTCTCTAAAACTTGAATTTTTCATTTAGTATATTCATATGGCATGGACTGCCAATTTTTTTAAATAAAATTTGTTTTAAACCAAAGATTTATAGTTGAATCAAAAGACATTGATGAAATTGTAAATTAATTATTTATCTCTTTAATCACAACAAATTACTCGATGAATTAATTCCTTAGATTCCAAGAGTATTGCTTAGGCCAGGTAAATATTTAACATCTATATGATTAGCCCCTATAAATAAAAGCCATTGTAAGAGACTTTATTCTTTGATGGGTAAGTATACTCCATAATCTTATTATTTATGGCATATTTATAAAAGAAATTCCACTTTCTAATCTGTATTTTATAAAGGTTTTATTATAAAGTAACGCCGTCCCCAACTATAAAATATAGCACTGCTAATAAATGTAACTAAATCACTGAAATCTTATAATGAAAATAAAATTTATTATTTTAGATAAAGTGTATAAGATAAACAAATACCTCAAATCGAGTTCTCTCTTAAAAGAAAACTTCCTTCCCTCAAGAAAAAAAGAATCAACTAAAATAACATAACTAAATTACATAGTAGATTGACTTTGATATGAATATTTATTCTTATTTTTAAAAAATGAATAATTATAGTGCAAAAAGATTAAGTAAGACACTTAAAAATAGAATGATAATAAAATAATAATAATACCAAGAGATAAATCAATCTAGGCGAGTATACATGTGGTTTGAAGACTTATGAGTTAATTAGTCATGGGAAGACGTTTAATTTTTTAGATATCCATTCAAAGTACTCTCAGAGTTTTCAGCAGTATTATTTTCATAAAAATTATCTTAAAAAAATACTATTTGAATATTAATATTTATTAAAACCTACAAAAACTAAGTATAGAATTATTTTTTAAGGTGACAAACACTCACCCCCATAAGGTCTACTTTTAAATGCGTACTCTGATAGAACTCGACCTCTTGAGCAAACTTTTCTTAAGGACTGATTGTGGCCGGCTATTAGTTTTCGAGATACCACACTGGCTAAGTCAAAAATTTATATATAAAATAATAAATTTGGCATTCAAAAATTTTCACATTTTTCTTAAAAACATCTTAATTAGCATAATCTGATAGATTTCTAGGGACTTAGGAATTATTTTAAGCATATAATGTTTTCTCACACTAGCAAACCAGTTCTAGCTTATAAAGATCACTATTTATTTACATTATAAATTTTTTTTAAATTGGCATATTTATTTATAATGTAAATAAATAGTGATCTTTATAAGCTAGAACTGGTTTGCTAGTGTGAGAAAACATTATATGCTTAAAATAATTCCTAAGTCCCTAGAAATCTATCAGATTATGCTAATTAAGATGTTTTTAAGAAAAATGTGAAAATTTTTGAATGCCAAATTTATTATTTTATATATAAATTTTTGACTTAGCCAGTGTGGTATCTCGAAAACTAAAACCCGGCCACAATCAGTCCTTAAGAAAAGTTTGCTCAAGAGGTCGAGTTCTATCAGAGTACGCATTTAAAAGTATACCTTATGGGGGGTGAGTGTTTGTCGCCTAATCCAATAATTTGAATAAAGTGCTCTGTGAGATTGATACTCTAGTAGCTTTAAATCCATTGCTGAAGTTATTACTTAGCTGTTGATGAAACTCTAAGACAATTTGAGCTAAAAACAATAATAAAATGAATTGGTCTTGAACTTCATAGATCAATTCGAATATAAAAATCACCGCGAAAATTATGTTCAGTTGTTTATATTAATATAAGGGTTTATTGATTAATTATTTACATAACTATAAATTTGCAAATATTAAATTCCTTTATTTTAATTAAAGGGTATAAATAGAATAGATCTTATAAACATAAGAAAGTAGAAGAAATAGAACCCAACATAAGCTCTCGGTTAGAAAAAAAGAATATAATTAAGTCAAAATATAATTCTAAAGGAAGTGATCTTGAGATAACCGAACTTATATAACTTTATACTTATAATTATGTCTGTTATCAATATTTATTTTAATTAATAGCCTTAAAACATTTAAATAAAAATAAATAATAAAGATATAGTATTCATTCTTTAACTATTTTTAAATTTAATCATCAATGTTACATAAAATAACAAATTTACCTAAAAAGAATAATTAGTCTAAAGAAAATACATAAAATCCTATGATTTAAATAAGAGAGAGAAATAAGTTTTAATAAAAGAAAATAAAGAATGAAAAAAACATTAGCTTGTTGATTTTTTTTAGAGATTTTTTAAAATTATATTAATTGATAGAGGCTTATTTTATAAAGTTTAATTAACTTGGTAGCATTTATTAATATTACTCTAATAGTTGGATTTTATTTTTTTAATCAGTTATTAATATAATATTAATGAGTTATTCTAATTAACTCTATTTTAGCTATTAAATTTGATATCTTTTATTATAATGACTATTCTCAGTCTTATTTATGATCAAGGGATTTTACTTAAAATTATTGATATAATTAAATATAAACTTTTCTAACCTTCTAATCAACAACAATTATTACATTCATTCACTTTAATTCAATTATCTGCTAGAAATTATTGAAACTCTTGCTACTGCTGAATGAAATAAAATGCTTTAAAAAGAAATTATAAACTTATCACTCTATTTATATAATGCTCTTGTCCATTCAAGTTTCATGGACTTACCCCTTGGGTTGATTTTAAGTTAATCTTTTTTTATAACTAATTATCTCTGTTTCTATCTCTTTGCTTTATCTATCAACTCGCTCTAGTATTTTGTATTTCTTCACAAATTTTCCTTTCTAAATGAAATTCTTAATTAACCAATTTCCATCTTCTTAATAAGAATAACAGAGATAAAATATCAAGTAGTATTAATGCATATTATCTAATTTCTAGGGTTTTAAAAATATAGGTATATGAATGTTTCAGTACCTCATAAATCACAATAAGTGATTTTTAGGAGCAATTATTGAGGCTTGTTTTATGGATGGTTTAATCTTTATTTATTATCATTTATACTCAATTTTTAGTTTAGAATTTAACTAAACCATTTTTTTAAAACATCAAACTTTCTTCACACCAAACTTATTAGGTCTAAACTTCATGTAAATTATATTTATTTCTTATTTTAAGAAATTCATATCTTTATATATGCTAAGATAATCTTTTTGGTTTAATACTCTACCAATTTATTTCAGATGCTTCTAGAAAAAGCTATCATCTAATTCCCAGACTTATTAGCTTATATATTTCAATCTTGAGTATTTCTTCATAATTTACTAGTTTTTATCAATTCAATTGCAATTATATGTGTTTTAATTCGCTTTTCTAAATAAATTATTAACCTTATAACAATTCTTTTATGTTTTGTCTGTCCTATCTGTCTACAAAATTGTAATGACCATATCTAGCTACTTCTGTATCAGTTTTTTAATTTTAAATTATCATCTTTAATGACTATATTTTTATATAGATATCCATATTTGGTGGATAAAATTTAGTTTTTCCTCTTCAAACTCTTCACTCTATTTCTGGAATAAATCTATAATATTTTTTTGTCTATAAATAAAGCTCTGCTCGAGTGAGGGCTTTTGAATAAAGTATGAAATACAAGTATGATTAACAAACAAGAACTATGCATATCATTTCATAATCTGACAATAAAGTTATTGCACTCTTTCAAAGGAACTCTCAACTTATTATAAATTTTATAGTAGTTTAGGAAAGTTACAAAGATTAATAAACATTAGTTTAATCAACTTTCAAAGGTCCCATTTATAAAAATATTTGGAGGGCAAACATAAATTTATAAAATTTTATTGTGGGACTCTTTAGCTGACTTTTAATTTTAAATCAATGATTATTTATTAATTTTGTTTTAAAAATAATTAAAAAGAATTTATCAAATCATAGATATGTATAAGAAAATAATCAATATAAGGATAAATCATAATTTATAATTAGTATTAGATTTATTAAATTAAAAACTTAATATATTAATAAGTATTCTTATAGATCAGACGCAGGTGGAGGTGGCGCACTCACATAAAATGTAAGTTACAAAAAAAACATCTTTTTTTTAAGCGATCATACCTGGTAGGACCTGAGGAAACACACTGGTGCTTCGTCAGGTGACACAGAGAGGGAGTCAAAAATGACAAACAAATCAAGATGATGAAGAAGATGAGGATGAAGAAGAAGTAGATGAAATATTTTTAGAGAGATTTCCATTTTTGATTAGTATAATAAGTATAAGTTTTAATGTTAATAGAATAATTAATAATTTAAAGTTTTCTTATTATTAATCATAAATGACTAAAAATTAAGAGAAAGATCAAGAATATATAGCTTAATAACTTTTGCTGATATTTTGAAATGCTTGAATATTTATTATCCAAAGAAAGTAGCTGAACGAAAGAAATAAATTAATACATTAAATTAAGTAGCTTTTTATATATAAAATTACTTAAGAAAATAATAAAATCAAAACCCTAAAACCCCTTAATAAGGTTTATAAGTGCTTTCATTTTTATGGTAAAGTTGGGGATTTGTAGGGTAAAGTTGGAGTTTTATTAGGATTATAATATAAATTAAGCCAGTTTGTAAAATGAGAAATGGAAATTAGCGATTTATAGGGTCTTTTTATGATGAGAAATATTTAGACTTATTGCTTATAATTAGGTCTGGTACGATTATTTATATAGACTAAGTCAAACCTGTGCTAGATTATACAGCAATATCAAGCCTCCTTCGCAAGAGTCCCTCAACTGTTAGGTATCATTGCTTACTAGTTGTTTAGCATTTCAATTCTGGTTTGTGATAACATCCTGAAAGAAGATAAAAGTTTTCATAGCAGTATATTGACTACCTCTGCGCTCTAGGACTTTGTAATATTGGGCACACTTTCCACTTGTTTAACGAGCTGTGATGTTTCATCGCAAGTTTACTGACATGCGCATCTCTCCATAGAATATTGCTAATATTTATAGGAGGAATGGTATTACTTTAAAGATTGTCAACAGAGTGATTGACTTTACAGTGCCATTTTATAGTAATAATTTAAATGTTTTATATGATTAAATGCAGCGAGCTGTTTCTAATAATATCAAGTTCATACACGCTGATGAGCTGTGTTTACATTCAACACTTTCATTAATAAGTCATGGCACAAGAAATATGATAACATAGAGGTTTATGACTAAAAGGTGAAGGTTGTCACTCATGCAGTTTTAGCTGGTATTAGCGAAGATTCAGGTCTAGAAGCTTAGCTTATGTCATCCTCGTTCTATTAAGCGAGAGCAGTAAATCGAGTTTTTGCATAAGCTCAGAGAGAAGTATAGGAATTAAGAATTCATCTTGTTTGTTGATAACATATCAGTTCATAAGACTAAGGAATCTAAGAAAGCCTATGAATAGTTAAACATAACTCCTGTGTATAATGTTCCTTATAGTCTACAATTTAATGGAATCGAATTCTACTGGAGTTAGATTAAGACTCACTACAAGAAACTTTTGCTGTATCACCTATAACATGATCTACAAATCGATAAAGTTGACTTCATACAGAGTAGGTTCAAGAGAGTGGGTAAAGACAAGACTACGATATGTGCAAGGAAAGGGAGAATGAAAGTAAAAAATAAGTTTTAGACTTAATGCAATGAAATATTTCACATATTAAATGGACACTTAAATAGACCCTTAAATGGATATGGCTTCTCTTTCTTTTCTTCTTCTTAAGGCTTGACAGGCCCTAAGTTTCTTCTCTTGCTGCCATCTACTGCATCTATGTTCATATCTTCTGGCTTTTAAACATCTTTTTAAAGTCTCTTGCTAACTTAATGAACTGTCTGCTGTTTTATATCTCTATGAACCTTAACATGCTCTTTCATAAAATATATGGGGGGGAAGTTTCCTGCACAGGTTTATGATAAAAAAAAAATTTTAGGGAAGTTTCCTGCACTCTTTTAAATTTTTTAAATTTTTATTTTTTTAATTAGATTAATCTTTATAAAAACTATCAACTAACTTCAGGACTAATTTCAACATTTAATTATACTTTAATTTTTTTAATAAATAGTCAATATCTCTCTTCAGATTCCAACAACTCTGACATTTTTCATCTAATATTTATAGGTTCTGTTATAGTAATTCCAAATATTTTATCCAATTTTTATTGAAATTCTGATTGAATTATTCTTGTTCTTATCATGCCTTTATAATGTTAGACTATATTTTCTTTAACTACTTTAATGATGAGCGATATGCTCTTAATATTTAATGGGTAAAAAAATATTGATTTTGTTAATTTATGTCAAATTTATTAAATTTAACTTAATAAAATTAAAGCGTGCAGGAAACTTCCCCCCCAAATATATACCAGTACCAGATTTTCCTACAAAGTTATATGTCAAAGCTTGCTTGAAAGATAAGGATGCATCTTGAGCTCCTTGAGCCAGGCCGTGCTTATAAGTATACCTTGCTTCTTTTAATTTTCAGGAGAGATAGATAACGTTTCATATGAGCTTCTTCTATAATTTCTCTCATAATTACTCTTTTATAGTACCAATAACACCAAAGAAGAAGCTCATTTAGGCAAATTGTTTGTAAGTTACTTCTTGCTCGGGAAGGTAAACAACAACTTCCTCATCTTTCATTGCATCCTCGTAAAGATTAGTGACTGAAATCTCTGAGCAGTTAGGTATTTCAATCAGTTTGATCTCTTTGTTTTTGAAGGCTTTCATCTCATCACAGACTATTGCTTTTAAGAATGAGATCTTGGTACCTTCGATTGTTAGAAGGAATAAACCCACAGTGTATTATGGTGATTAGCATCAATATATTTTACCATGTTAAGTGATGTATCGATAGAGATCTTCCTTTCTACTGAATCTTGAGATCATATCTTGAGCCTCAACCCCCTTTTTATTGTAGCACTCAGTGATTCCATCTTTGCTCATCTTTCTATTAATGAATTAATTTCAAGTTTTAATTTATAGACTTCTGGATCCTATTGCTTAAAATCTTACAATTAAATATGGGCATCTTAACCCTGTAAAGGTACGTGGAGAAAACTGGCAAAAGCTGTAACAAACTTCAGAAATGGAGCACCATTTTTATCAATTTAGTTCCATTAAATTAGTACTAAATTTGTTTAAATTTAATTAGTACTGGTACTTATTCCATTTAATTTTAATTGATACCAATTTAATAGTACCAAAACTTAATTATTAATCTAGTATAATCGAAATGAGGAGATCGTTATAAAGAAATCAAAAATGCAATGAATTAAGATTATGATCATATTTGAGTATACTAATGTTTTTTCAACTGTCGATATTATGAATTAAGATTAACTATTTTAATGATCAACTTTAAATTACTAATCAGACATGGAGAATATTAATTATTTATTTTTTTCACTTTTCCTGATTAGTTTGTATTTTAGCGCAGTCTCAGCGATGTATCTGTAGTAGTGTCCAACTTTTTTCTTAAATTTTTCTTAGATATCTTCACTATATCTTCATTGTATCTTCCTCAAAAAAATAAAAGTCAAAAAATATTAAAATTAATAGCAATAATAGCAATAGTAACAATAACAACAACAATAATAACAGTAATTAAATCAAAATCAAGCATTAATATTAGTCTGGGATTTTTTCTAAAAAATCCAAATTTTCTAAAATTGTTTGTTTAAAAACCTAGTGATGAAGATGACAATGAAGAATATGTTGATGAAAACAACAAAAAATCGATGAATTTAAAATTTTGAAATTCTCTGGAATTTCAACCAGACTAATATTAATGCTTGATTTTGATTTAATTACTGTTATTATTGTTGTTGTTATTGTTACTATTGCTATTATTGCTACTAATTTTAATATTTTTTGACTTTTTATTTTTTGAGGAAGATACAATGAAGATACCCTGAAGATATAGTGAAGATATCTAAGAAAAATTTAAGAAAAAAGTTGGAGACTACTACAGATACATCGCTGAGACTGCGCTAAAATACAAACTAATCAGGAAAAGTGAAAAAAATAAATAATTAATATTCTCCATGTCTGATTAGTAATTTAAAGTTGATCATTAAAATAGTTAATCTTAATTCATAATATCGACAGTTGAAAAAACATTAGTATACTCAAATATGATCATAATCTTAATTCATTGCATTTTTGATTTCTTTATAACGATCTCCTCATTTCGATTATACTAGATTAATAGTACCTAGTTTTAAACTAATGAGGTTTTAATGGAAAAGTTCCAAACTGGTTCAAAACCTAATTGGTACCAATACCAACTTTGAATTTTATCTAAGTTGGCGCCAAAATTAAAAATATTAATTATGAAATTAGAAAAATTATTGCTATAAACTAAGCATAAATATGATCTCTAATAGACATTTAAATTTGAATTTAAACATGGCGGTCAACTTAAATCGCAAAAGCAGCTTCTTTAGGAACAGGTTAATCATAGCTCAACTTTGTTTCCACTAAGAAACCAGAAGTAATCTACATTGAGAGAGAAGCAGAATTAAGAGCTATTAAATTTGAACCCTTGGTTTTTATCATTGAAGTTTAAAATAAGAATCTGAAAGGTGAGATGGGAATTCAAACATAAGTTGAAGATGTGGAGGAAGAAAAGGAACAGCAACAAATTGAAAAGATAAAAACTTTTTAATGCTAAGACTGCTAAAACTTTTTCTATGCCGATTCTAGTTTAAAGAGACACATGAAAGAGGTAAATTCTGGTAAGAGTAAGGTTTATTTTAAGCATGATAAGGTCGATGGCAGGTACTAGTGCATGACTTGTTTAAGTCTTATACTCACTCAGCTAAAGTTAAGAAGCAAATGCAAAAGCATCAAATGAGTGAGTTCTTGATTTAAGATAAAGAGACTTAAAAATTAGTGCCTGCTAAAAGAAAATCTAATACTCTTGAGTCATAAAAAGAGCAGCAAGAGAAACTTAAGAGATAAAAGCGAATGGAATTAATGAATCAACCAGTAAGTAATGTCTATTTAGTATGCTTCTAAGAGAGAGCTATGTATATTCCTGCATTAAATGCAGTAGAACTTAGCAGCTGTATTGATAACTATTTGCATATAAACGTACCTGCTAAAGCTAAACTCATAGTGGTTGATGAGTATTCATACAAGGTATATCCTTTCAGAGAGGCTTAGAAAAAAAAGATTGCAAAAAATTAGTAAAGCTTGATGGTGTTATTTTAGGGTTTGGTTTCATCGCTCTTAGGTTAGAAAGTTTGAATGACTCTTCGAGATTATCTATATCAGAATAGGCAACCAGATAACTTGAATGATATACTATCAGATATGATTAAAGGAGTCAAAGAGTTTCATGAACTTGGGGATGTTCATAGAGATTTGAAGCCTGAAAATGTTATGCTGAACCTTTGTCCTTTAGGAATAGTCGTAATAGATTTTAATAGAGCTTCACGATAAGAGATTTTAACGTTAGCAAAGGTTCTTGGTACTCTAGGATACTTCCCAACCAGAGAGAAATAGACCAATGGCTCTATTTAGTGGGATGTTTGGGCAGTAGCTGCAATAATATTATAATGCGATATGGAAAGTATGGCTTATTATGGTACAAAATATGAAAAACAAGCAATAAATTTAGCAGAGAAGCACATAAAGCAAGATGATGTATGCTAAGAAATAAAGAAGATTGTGGAGAAGATAATCGTAAGAGCACCAGCATATCCAAGACAATCATTAGAAAATATGCTTGAACCACAAAGGCATGCAAGATTCAACAGATACAATAAAGACAAGCAGATTAATTTCATTTGATTTAATTAAACTAATACTCATTAAATACATATTAAACTTACATAAAACATTATTTCACTACTAATCCTAATAAAACCCCAGCTTTACCATACAAATCAAAGCTCTTAGAAACCTCATTAAGGGGTTTCGGTGTTTTGGATGTCAAGCTTCAAGATTTAAATGACATTTTATATAGAATTGCTATTATCTTAATAATTTAATTTCAAATAATCTGATTTAAACATTCAATGATTTAATTTAAGTATTTTTAAATATATAAATATGTCCTATTATATCAAATAAAAATGATACTCTTCTTTTTCATAATTATATATCAAGTAAGTTCATTAAAACTACATATCAAAAATTCAGCCTAAGGTTTAAATCATATTCTTCTTTGAGATTGATTTACTTTCATGAAAATTTTTAAGAAATACAAAATTATTAATAAAGAAAAAGATTGCAAGTTATGCATTTTCATATTGGTATAATGAGTCTTACCAATTTAATATCCCAAGAAATGGCCACCAATTAATTAATTATTACGGTTCCATTAATATATAAATAAATAATAATTTCTTAAAAAATTAAATGAAACATAACCAAATTATTGTAATTCCTTTGCTTAAAATAAAATTAGAAAATAACAAAGATCATGACTGCTTAAAATTAGAGGATACACTAAAAGACAAAAAGTGTTATGAAAATTTAGTTAAAAAGTTTAATTTAAAATGAAAATATTTAATATTTTACAAAAGCTTTAAATACAAAATGGAGGAAGAATTTAGTAAACAGCATTTAAATTATTCCACTCATCCTCGTAAAAATCTCCATCAGTATGCCAGAATTACTATTAGTGAGGTATTAAGTTCTACTTGGGATGTCACTGTCTAAGAATACTGCCATAGGTTTCACTCCTTTAAAATTATATAAATGAAACTTAAATTATTAGTGAATAAACAGACAGCGCTTTAATATCACCATTTGAACATTTTGCAAACTATTAATAATTAAGCATTATAAATTTTCCACTTATTTCATAAATGTTATCTTCTCAAGAGATCTATTCTTTTCATTCAATGATACCTTGTTTTGTTACTCTGCATTTTTATTTTGATAATTTTTTAAAAAAAAAAAGATTACTCTGTTAGACCATAATATTAGCTTGTTATTACAAACCAAACAGTATTTTATTTAATTGGTGGTATTGAAATATTATTTTGTCATTATGAAATGACGTTGAAGCTATATTAGATTTAGCTGTATATTTATATAATTAATATTCAAAATTATGGATATCTGAATATAACTGATATTATTGCAGCTAAAACACGAAAATAGACTTAAAACGTAAAGAAAAACTAAGATTACTGTGATTCTTTTAACAATTACTGTATCTCATCTACATAATTTGCAATCATCATTTTTTCTTTTTTTAAATATCATTGTCATGAAGATTCCATTAAAGAATAGTTTACTCTCAAACAGATACAGTTATTTCAGTTGTCACGAGGAGTTAAGTTATTACTGCTTTATGAATGAACTGCAGTATTTACTTAAATTAAATTAAATAAGTTATTTGTATAAAGATCATTTTGTAACACAATTAATTAGTGAGCTTTAGCCAAAAATGAATTAAATACACATAAAATGACAATATATCTATTTTATATGCAGTATATGATCAACTAAATGAAGAATTCAACAGGTTACTATAAGTAGAGTAAGGTAAATAGATCAAGATAAAAAATAGGAAATTATAGTATTACTCAGGGATGTAATCGGTTCATAATAATGAAAAGCTCATGCAAAAATTGCTCAAACAAATAAATATTATAATAATTGCCAAATAAAACAATATTATATAAAGTATGTGCTCTATATTTAGGATTTTGGTCGAAATTTATGAGACAATTTTATCTCATTTTTTGACTAAATTATAATTAAATGAATTCATATTAATAATAATTACTTTTAAACTAAATAAATTATATGAGATTTACAGCAATTCTAATTAAATTAGAGATTATTAAATTCTTATGATATCCATTCTATCTGATTCCTATAGCAGATTATAGATTATAATCTGATTATTACATGCATCTAAACAACCATATAGCTTCGATTATAAATAGCACTTGTCTCATTAGCTTCGTCCTAGAAGCCGTCACAAAAAAATATCAACATCATAAAATATAATACACTTTCATTTGGACTATGTAAAGCACAAAGTGTAAAAATGATTTGTTTAAGACAAGGAGGGAAAGTCAGTTTATGAGTATAATACGAAGCTCAGATACTGTGATAATATACAAATCTAATTGAGTGATAAATTTAAATTAATTAAAACTGAATAAGTCATTTGAGAGTATATGTGATAATGAAAACAAGAAGAAGTAAATCAAAATGATAGAAGAGATAATGTATTTAAAAGAAGATGAATTGATATAAGGGTAAGCGTTACATTATTAGGATTGGATTGATATATAGATAGGAGGAGTAAAAATAAGTTTTTAAATTACAGATCAACTCAAAGTTAACAGTCAAATAATAAATATGAAGGAGGAGTTAATGATAATAACGAAAGGATTATGAATAATGCTGATAATAATAATTAATTTTGTGTTTATTTTTAATTATATTACTTTTTATTTTAATGATTAATTTTCGTGCACTTATTTGGAAAGAAAGTGATGTTGGTAATAGTATAACTCTTTAATACATAAATGATTAATAGATAATCGATGAAGATAAAAGAGTTTAAATAATCATATGATTCAAATGTATATTTCATCACTATAATATATAAGAACAGCATAAATTCGTTATTGCTTGTTAGAATTAATTTAGCTGTTTTTATAAAAATGGTAACCTAATATAATTAGCATTTATATTGTAATAAGTAAATGCAATAACTCAAAGATATAGACAAAAAATTAAAGGATTCTTGAAATTATAATTAACTCTAAAATTAATTTGGATTTGGATATTGATCAATTATAAAACCTTCATACTTTATTATTCACTCTAAATAACTTATCAAGATTAATAACATATAAACCTTTGAAAAAATTTAAGACCACCGCTAATTACACTAATTAAGAACATAAAAGTATAAGAAAAATAGGATGAAAAAATATTAAATCAAAAATTTTTACTTTTAATTAATTACTTCTCTAACTTTATTAAAGCATCTAGGAGAATAACTGCGTAATGTTCCTGCATACGTCTTAGATTGCTCTCCGTGTGTCTCTTGGGTTGCTGTTTCTGATCAAGTCTGATAATCTGGACTCGATCACCTTCTCATGCCAGGTCGAGATCATCTGCACCTCGGTGCTATTGGTCTCTTTCAGGAGCCTGGTGATGATCTTCTTGGGTAACAGGGGACAGGGGACAGTGGAAGTACAGGCCCTTGATCCACTTGAGGAGCTCGTCCTCGATGCTGTCGAGCAAGGAGGTGAGCTTCTCCTAAACCTCGATGGCGAGGGACGTTTGATTTTTCGAAGCATAAGCTTTAGGATCCTTTTACCAAATCAGTTCTTGTAGTTCTTCTTTGATGTGCAGGAGATCTGTTTGTGGACTGGTCACCTCCTGCCATTCCCAAGCCATCAGCAGCAGCTCCTCCTCTTCCACGGGGGCTTTAATCATATCATTTAGTTGAATTCTGGTTTGGAGCTGGGGAAAAGATACTAGCTTTGCACGATATTATTTCTTCTTTTCGAGTCGTTCATACAATTTCTACAGATTCTCGAGTTGCTGCTTCTCACTTTCACTCAATTCATCACGCTTTTCTGTCATCTTCATCATTCTCTTCTTGTCTCTTGCTTACTCCGTTGTAAGGAATAAAATAGCTTTAGTATCTGTTTAGCGGCGACTGTCTATCCTCTATTCCAGGGTTTATTCTTCGCGACTATCCCTTTTTTGTGGAGACTCCGGTTCATCTGTGGAGTTGTGGAACTAGCGGCTGTCTTTCCTCTACAGGGGCTTGGGATCTATTATTGTAGGAATACATTTGAATTTGGAAAATTAATTAATTAAAAATAAATAAATATTAAATCAAAATCTTGGAAGTTAGAGTTTGCCAGTTTAAACGATCTTGGGCTCATTCGATTGAGAATTCTAAATTAGCTGGACTTTATTATTGGCGTTACATTTTTATCTCATCCCTGAGCGAGATAACTTGACTTTAATTAAACACCTTTAAATACATTAAATTATACCCTCACATTTAAGTCAAGTTATCTTGCTCTAATTTAGAATTCTCTATCGAATGAGCCCAAGATCGTTAAAATTGGCTAACTTTAACTGCCAAGATTTTGATTTAATATTTATTTATTTTTAATTAATTAATTTTCCAAATTCAATTTTTTTCCTAAAATATTGATGATAGCTTAAGCTGATTGTTCAGCATGCATTAGATAGGGCCCCCACCTCTGACCTTGGTCGAGTTCTTCAGCAGCAATGTCTGTTTCTAAACATCATGTCCTGTGTTCATCTCTCTAACGCTGCTTCTATCATGCTTGTAAGACGCCTTAATGTCAAACTCCAGTCACTTCTTGATAAGTAGGCGCTCACTATGTGCTTTATGCAATAATGGTGGTCCTCAATGCTTTTGGGATCGAAGAGGGTCTTAATGATGTTCATGATGCTTTTGATTATGTGGCCTTCGTGAGAGATGTTGTCCAATAGGCAGGAGTTTGGGGCCCAGCCTCTATCAATAAATCAAAAGCTATCAAATACCTATAATAATATATCTCAGATTTAAATTTAAATTTAATTTTAACAGTCTCCTTATTCAAATTCAATTTACTCTTTTATTTAAAATATTTTGTATTTCATTTTCTAAATAAATTCAATTATTTTGGGGAAAAGATAAGTTATTTTAATATATTTATGTTAATTTCTAGAAGTAGGATAATATATTTCCAATAAAATTAAGTTAAACTGGCTTTTTTATAATGCAATCTGGAGAATTCTTGAGCTTATTTTTCTTTAAATTTGATTTTAATTATTTTAAATGAATTCAAACTATATAAGGGCTAAATTATAGAAGACATCCTCTTCAGATAGGAATTTAGATTTAGCTGATTCATATCAAAATTAAAGAAAATTATACAGTATTTGGTGATTTAATAAGGTTGCATTATGATGAAGTCGGAGATGGAAGAAAGCAGAGTTAATGATAGATTAGTTTATAATGGATAAAGGATACATTATTCAAAGATAGAGTGAAAATGAAGATCTCAAAAAATTTAATATCAATAATAATAATATATATTTTTGAGTAATATTAAAAAATACATGGCATATTTAATAATATAAATAAATTTTACGAAAATTTCAAGATTTATAAAATAATATTTACTTTTTCCAAAATAAAAAAAGAGTTATAAAGCTGTATTTTTAAGATAGCTCAGATTATGATAGGATAGTTAGTTTAAGCTTTAGAATTTAACAATAAGTTGATCTTGCATTATTAAGAATGACAAGAACAAAAACATTAGGGAAATGATAAATTCAGTCATTAAATTACGAATAAATATAAGGCTTACTTCATTTTCTTAGAGACACAGATTATTGTGGTTGTAAAACAAAGATTGTTTATTTTTTTATTAAATAAAGAAAATTTAAATAGTTTACATTTTTAAAGGTGAAATATTAATTGATAAGCTGGTAAAACAGTTTATCTTAAAAAATAGCGATAATATTCCTCTTGAAACTATTCATGAAAATATAAATTCTATTAAAAAAATACTAATTCAGAATTTTTCAATGAATTGAATTCAAGAAGTCTAGATTAACAGTCGTAATTACTGAATATATATAAATTAAATATAAATATAAGGGAGATTTATATTTAAATAAAGTGGTTGTTATAATTAAATTTAAATTAATCAATAATTATTATGAATATTCTTTAGCTTCCATTTTAATAGTAGTGTACATTTTATATATATAGGACCTTAATCAGTAGTACAGCAAATTACCAGATATTAATTTATGATTAATTTATATTACGACTATTAATATTAATTAATTTTTATTCCTAACTGTTAATAACGGAAACCCCACTACTTGGGGCTACAAACCCCAGTGATGAGACGTAGAGGGCTGCTCTAAACATCCCAATTGCAACATCCGCCCATCAATCATTAAATAGCAAGTCTTTGGCAGGCAACAGTGTACGAGAAGAATAGGGTAAAAGCATAAACGTATTTACCATTTAAAGTAACTTCATAAACAGCATCAACATCGCAAGCCTACCATAGAGCTCCATGGCTTTGTATGATTCAACAATAATGTGCCCATCTCTGGCAATACCAACGATACTTGTGATTCTTAGAGAAATTAAGTGGTTATTGATGGCGTATTTGAAGAAATCCTGGTGCATTGCGAATTAAATTCAAATGATTTAGTAATTCACTTCAACTGATACTGTTGGTATAAACACAAGGACTGAAAGAGTATTAGTTATAGAAAGTCTTGTATTCACTGTTATCAAAGGATTAAATCAACTTCAACTCTCTTGGCAACTGAGCTTGCTCCCCTTTAGTGCAGAGAAGACATCGAGAAGCCCTGGAGTGTAAGAGTGAATGGGAAAGCCATTGGTTCAGATGCCAATAAATCTAGAGCTAGCCCTAGAGTGTCTCGGGAATCCATTCAATTCCTCAGTAGAAATG
Organism: Oxytricha trifallax; assembly: GCA_000711775.1. Classification (NCBI taxonomy): domain Eukaryota; phylum Ciliophora; class Spirotrichea; order Sporadotrichida; family Oxytrichidae; genus Oxytricha; species Oxytricha trifallax. Next base: position 10,377 of record ARYC01005111.1, on the reverse strand, counting down.
ATTTTAAATAATGTTGAGTTATGAATAAGGCTGTGAGAAATCGCCAAGGCCATTACTCTAGTGCTAAGAAGAAAGAAAACTGCCATTTGAGGAAATTGGCGTAGCAACGTAGGCAATTCAACTTCCGTTTGAGAATATCGCTTTCATAACTATCACTAAGGTCAGAAAATATGAAAGTTATTTAGGTAAATAGGAAGCTCATTAATATCGGCTTCTAGGACACATGTTTTAAATCTGACATTCTAGCTCCCTGATATCTTTCCCCTGATTTAAGTAGTGTCCAAGTTGATTCCCCAAGCAGCGTTTTCCTCCTTACTTCGTTTGTAATACTTAAAATCTAAAATGACGAAAAATCTCATTTCATTTCAGAAGCTGTCAAGGATAAAAAAGATACTGAAAGCAACATGTGCTACTTTACTACATGACAATGAAACTGCCATAAACTGACACTGACAGGTGTGACATGTTCGTAAGAAAGCTCCCGCACTTCAAGGATGATCTCAAACGGACTCACCCTCAACCTACAAGAAGCTTTCCTCACGATCAAAGACCTTGGCGATGCATGAACAGCTGTAGATCCTGATCGACTGTTTCGAGGACATACTGGTAGACTATCTCAAGCAACTGCACCTCAAGTGCCCACTCCTACCATCCAAGATGATCAATATCCTCCTGGATCAATGCCAGACTCCGAAATCCACAAGCAAGTCTTGGCACAGCAAGGTCATCAAGTCGAAGGCAGTAGATATCACAATAAGAGATTCAGCATGATAGTTCCAGTAGCATAAAAAGACTCTGATCAGGAGCATTCAGAATTTGGTTGATTGAAGTAATAGTTAAAATTACGAAGTAACTAATTCTAATTACATTTGTATTTAATTTTTTTCTCCCTATTTTTCACATATTTTTAAAATGAAAATAAAAGGACGTTTTCTAAAAAAATTGTGATTAGAATTTTAATAAAAAATACTTTTATTCATAAAAACAATTAAAATATGGATAATTATATAAATATATATTGAAGTTTCAATTATACTCATTGACAAACGATTATTAATTATTTCTAAGCATAATTTATTAATTAATAAATATATTATTATTATTATTAACTACGATGAATTAATCTGAATGGATGATAATTTTTAGTTAATTGATATTTATTGCAATAGTTGCTTTTATAAAGTTACATTTTTATATTTTTAGAGAGAAAAATTACTAGAATAAATAAGAATGAAGATAAAAATATGATTTAAAAAATAATTTTAATAATAAGTATTTTATCATGCGATGTTAATTTAAGGATTTATTTTAGAAAAAGATATAAATATCTTTTTATTTTATAACTGTTAGACTTTAAGATCTTAAAACTTAATCATTCAAAATGATCTATAAGTTTTAAGTAAAAAATGCTATAAAACACTAATAATTTCTAACTTAAAATAATGATTAATAGTAGAAATGAAAGACCAGTAATTAATGCAAACTTGTATAGCAGGATAACACTTTTTAAATTTAAAGAATTTATACTAAGAAAAAATTCTAGTTGTTGAAGATGTGGAAAGGAAATAAAATATCACAATTTTACTGATAAAGTGACTGGGTGTTGTCAACCATTGCCCACAGGTGTAACCATTACCCACATTAGTAACAATTGCCCACAGATGTAACTATTGCCCACACCTGTAACAATTGCTCACAGTGTTAACAATTGCCCACACCTGTAACAATTGCTCACAGATGTAACTATTGCCCACACCTGTAACAATTGCTCACAGTGTTAACAATTGCCCACAGAATTTAAATTAAGATACTTTTTTTGACACAATCGATTGATCTTTCGATCCCTTCACTCTCTTCAAGTAAATTGGAACAAAGTTATACAAAGTTATTAGATGAATGTTTTAAATTAGAATTTACATCAAAGTACAGATAATCCACTTATCAAAAGAAAAACCATACTACCGATTTCCGAATATTGATCTCATTGGCTTATCAAACTATGCTTTAATACATAATAAAGCCTCAAAGAGTTATGACTTACTGATATGTTGGGAGGTATGTTCCGGTTGATTAGGAATTTGAACCGTTAAAGCTCTCGGTTTTCAATGATATGATAGCTTCCTATATTATACTATAATAGGCAAAGGTATAGGAGCTTACAACAACAACGATTTGCTGATGATCATTCAAGTTAAGTTAATGCTTAACGATTTGCCTAGCCTCGCAACTTTAGATTAATCGCATCAATAATAGCTTTTACTTTAGAGACAATCAGAGTATCAGATTATTCTCTATTTGTCAAAGATTAAAGAGACGAATATCTTGGATAAGAAAACTCCAGTAGATTATCTCTCAAGATATCAACCTAATTGTATCCAAAACAAGAAGTCAATACTTCTAGTGTTTTGCCTAGACTATATCGCTTAGTTGAAAAGTAGCCTTAGAAGTATGATTAAAAATAACATTAGAAGCAAGAAATACTTCAAAGACCTTCTCATGAGGAAGAAAAATGAATGAATACGGTACTTAAGCTATTCCATTAATTATATAAATAAGCTCTTTGCTAGATTGATTAATTTCATAGATAAAGATAGAAACAATTTTATTATATCTATCTTAATGTCTTATATCCATGCATTAATTTCTTTATAGCTTTAATGATAATAAAAATATTATCTTAATGGAAAATTTTCATCTAATAACTTTGTATAACTTTGTTCCAATTTACTTGAAGAGAGTGAAGGGATCGAAAGATCAATCGATTGTGTGAAAAAAGTATCTTAATTTTAAATTCTGTGGGCAATTGTTAACACTGTGAGCAATTGTTACAGGTGTGGGCAATAGTTACATCTGTGGGCAATTGTTACTAATGTGGGCAATGGTTACACCTGTGGGCAATGGTTGACAACACCCAAGTGACTTATACCCAAGATTTCAAGCATAAGACTAAGAAGTAATAAGATTAAGAATAGTAAAGCTTTAAAAACTAGGATTAGAAATCAATATACATAAGCCTCACATTCATCACCATAAAAGCCTTATCTTACTTTTTCCTCTGTAAAGAAATTAAGAAATGACATTCTTATAAATAAATTATTTTTTATATATATATTGTAACAATGAATTCTTAATAATGGTACTATATATGTAGAAGGTATAAGGTATAAATTAATAGTTAATATTCAAAAATAATTATAAACCTGCTTTAAAATAATTTTAAAATAAAAAAACTTTAGAAAGCTCAAATAATAAAAATGGAATTCAACAAAGCTTTAAGAATAAGCTTAGTCATAAATTCCTAAAAATACATTTTTATATTATTTACAGAGTTTAAATAAAACCAAATGAAGCAAAGAAATTTAATTAATAATAAAATTATTAATATTAGGTATGATGACTTATAATAATTAATGTATATTACCAAAACAAAAAAGCAAGATAAAAAGGTTGTGACAATCATAGCAAGGCATGTTTCTAAATTAGTAATGAATAAATCTGTTTTTCTGTTAAATAAAAAAGTTAAAAATTTAAAAGTACACTTTATTCAATTATACAGAAGAATTTAAGATATCCCAATATAATAAATTTTATTTTATTACAAATGATTAATTTAAAATTAAAAAGAAAATACTAATATTTTAAATTGAACATTTAAAAGAGTTATACTAAAAAAATCAACATATTATATAAAAAATTAAAGTGGAAGGAGAAATATAATGGAATAAGGCCAAAAAAATGATGATAATAATTTAAGGATTAGCTACAATTATAACTAGGGTAATTGTGCTAAATAAAAATTGAATAATAAAAATGTTAAAATTTATAATATTAACTTGTTTATTTCTGATTATTTCCATGAGTTATAAATAATTTAATTATACATACAATAAAAAGAAATAAAATTAATTCATTTTGGAGTTCATCTCTCTTAATATGAACAAATATAAAAATTGATTTTCAAGACATCAGATGTTGGTCAAGGAAATTTATTAGATGGCTTTTAATTAATAAAGTCAACTAAATAAAGGCTTCTGAGTAACTGTGTCAAAATTGAAAAAAATAGAAACTTCATAAAAATTTAAATAAGAAATATAAATTTGATTGGAAATAAAATTAAAACAGGAAAAAATACATTTATATTAACACTTATAAAAATATATAATAATAAAAATAATAATAAGTATAAACACTGATGTCTCGACCCCCAGATTGATATATGTTGATAATATGTAATGGACAAGCCCTTTTATTTTGTTATAATTAAACGCCGACTCAGTTATCCGAGGACTCTAGGACAATTTTCTTGAATTTATCTCTCCGTATCTTTTAGTTTATCAACTTCTTCTTTTTAATTTTTAATCTTCCTTTCTTCCAATTGTTGTTTCCCAACATAGAATGTTTAATTGTATCAACATTCATTATAGTACCAATTTTAGACAGCTAGAGACTTGTTGAATTCATTTCTTCAGTTTCTTTTGATTTATTAATGGCGAATATTTTCCCAAACTTTATAGAGAGAAACTGAATATTAGATATATATCTGTTTGGTAAGAGAGATCGAGTTTACGTTATGAGGATGAATTTACCTAGACTATGAATTCAAGTTATGAATTTAAATAGGTTCAAAGTTATTATGTTTGATTCTCTTTATTTAGCAGAATTAATTTCAGGATATTGTTTATTAACTTTTAATTACTGTTCATAATCTGATCATATTTTACAGATTTACTGGTCTGTGATGTAAGTTGATGCTGAAAAATAATTAATGAAAAGTAGCTTACAATCTCTTCCTTATCAATTTAAGAAATTGATTTAGATCGCTTGGGCGAAGTCTGGTTTGTTATGATGACCCCATTTATTCTGTTTGAGTCTATATTACCATTTAGAAGGCTTATTGGTAATTGAGTCTTCTAATATATTTGGTAAGACTTTTGAGCAGTTAAGTTTTGCTTGCTATTAGATAGTACCTTTTTAAGGTTAGCTACTAAATATGGAGTTTTATTGATGGGGTTTCTGGGTAATAACTGCAGAAAATGTTTGATGAAAATTATAGAGAGGTTCTTTAGGTTTCTTACTAGAGTTATTAAATTGTTGGCTTATAGGTATAAGGCACTTCTTAAGGTAATTTTATCTTTTTTGTGGGTTACTTTTGTCCTTTAAGTTATTATTTTTCTTAAGTTGTTCTTCTTAAATTTTAAGTTATATGGTTTTATTTTTAAAGTATTTAAAAGGAACAGGCAGTTGGTGATGTTAATAGTACCACGGCATGAATTCCAAATCATCTTTGGTATTGTCACTAAAGAAATAAGCACGGTTGTCTTCATTACTCCATTGTGACTTAGTATCAGAGTCAATACGGATTTTTACGGTATACAAGTCAACGCAAGTTATTTATTCATCAGTATTACTTGTAAGGGAGGCTAAATTGAAATAGATTAGAATACTTAAATCTTCATTAAATGATTCTTATAAGTAGTTGTGACAGTGTACGACCTCTTCACTGTGATAGTTTGAAACTTTGAACTCACGAGGAATTATATTACATAATTCTATAACATCAATATTAATGATTAAGATGTCATTAATTATTAAATCAGAAAGATGATTTTAGGGCTAACACAATAATGCATAATATTTAGTTGCCCATATACGAAAAAATTTCTAATTAAGGACTCACTCACCAAGATAAATAGTCCTAGACTCATTAAGTTTTTTTTAGGGCAGCATCTTTGTTCAACCAAAGAAGCTTCAGAATAAAACTCTATTTAAAATCTATAGAGAAAAAAACAGCGAATAGCACCCTAACCTTGATCAATCAGACATATGTTCTTATTAGGTCACTATTTCCCTAAAAGTTAAAAATGTGATCATCTCAGAACATTTATTTTGATACAAATACCCTAGCATTCTTACCAAATCATAAACTAAAATTAGTGATGAATAATAGAGCTATCAAATTGTATTTCATCTTCACTCTTAACTCACTCTCGCAATAAGACAGCAAAGGTTTGAACTTGTCAAGATAATCATTTGCTAGTAAAGCTGCCATTATCCCTGAAACATGAACGTCTAAACTCATAAATAGTGGGATGGCTAATTCTATGAAAGAAGTTCAAACATAGACCAATGATTAAAAATAGATTAAACACCTAGTCCTAATTTCTCTGCTGTAGTTACTACCTTTTCTCAAATCAATACCCAGAGACCTCTAAACCAAAACCCCATTTTAAATAATTGAAAAGTTATGATACTAAATAACTCTCATCAATTAAAAATTAATTTCCCCTCATTGAAACTCGGGATACCCCCCATGTGCCTGGAATTTTTTCAAATTCCAGGCACATGAAAACCGTTCCAGATTCATTCTGGAATCCAAATTCCAGGATGAATCTGGAATTCCAGGTTCGATTTTCATGTGCCTGGAATTAGAAAAAATTCCAGGCACATGGGGGGTATCCGAAACTCGGGAAGGACAACAAAAATAAACTCCAGGATACAAACCAACATCAGAAAATATCATCAATCTCTGAATAATCAACAAAAACAATGAAAACAAAGATCTGTCCTAAAACATAGAACCTCACCTCTCTGACTAAGGCTCCTCAAAGTCCGGGGTACTAAATAGTAGACTGTCTAATAAGTCATCGCTTTTCTAAAAATAAAAATTTGATTAGATAAAAGAGAAATATTGAAAGTATAGGGTGATATGATATTTATTGATTAACATTCTAGTGCTAAATATATTTATATTATTCTGTTTCTTTGATAAGTGTCAAAGAACCTTTGTATTACTGAGATTCGAACTCATATGTTTTAGTTTAAAATTCTGTATAGTATTACCACATATTTAAATGTAATCTAAAAATGTTTCAAAGACTTATATTTGTTTTAAATATGATCCAAGTGCTGACTTAGACATCTCAAGATATTGAAATTGTTAGTTGATAAATTTTTAAATAAAAAAAAGTTAATACTAGAGACAATTCTTTAAGTGAATCGAGGAAAAACTAAAATATTAGACGGTATAGAAAAAGAAAAACAAACTATCAATTAATGAAATAGAATGATATTAAATTATAGAACTTTAAAAAAAATAAAATATCAATAGTAGAACTGAAAACTCAGTGCGATGATAACAAGAGTGAGAAAACCAAAAATAGACTAAGGATTTAAAAAGAAATTATTAAGATTAAAATTATTTAAAGAGTAGAGCTAAATCATGAATAAATGTAATTATTTATTTGTGTTTCTCTATTATCATCCCAAATTTTCACAAAAATAATTCTCTTTGAAGTTTAATTCAACAGTCAATATTAATATTACTTTTCAATAAGTCAATTATGCATGTGATAATCTTAATAATTTCTTTAAAGGTTAACATACAATTAATTAAGAGATTCTGTTAAATTCAAGTAATATATTTATACAATCCTATCCATAAAAAGGACTCTAAAATGATTCTATTACAAAGACTTATTAATTAAAAAATACTTTATTATGACCCCTGATTCGACAAACAGGAAATCAAGTCTTTGAACAAGCTCTTGCTACTCTTTCAAGAGGAGCAATAAAATAAAAGGGAAAAAATGAGCACACTTCTCTTTCGGTTAATTAGTGTTAAGTAAACAAAAATACTGAAGCAGCCCCATACTTAAACTAATTCTACGATGAGAATAAGTAAAAATTTCAGAAAGAAGTTAGGGAAACAAGATAAGAGAGTGATTATAAATTAAGCTTACAGATGACCATCATAATTAACACATTAATTCAGAAAGGCTTCCCCTATATATTTCCAACATATTTAAATCCGTGGGGTCGCCTGAGACCTCAATGTGGTAAATGTTCATATTTATTATATTAATATTATTATAATATTAAGGAATCATAATATATTGTTTCAAAGCTTCCTTCAGGATCTTGGAAGTAATCTTGAAAAAAAATTAGTAGTGCTTGTGAATTTAATCTCACTTCTCACAAGTCCATTTCTAATTCAATAATTTTATTTTATATAAATAGATATATATATTATCTTAAAAAGAAATATTCCAACAAAAGAAAATAAAAAAAATAAATTATTTAAATAAGGTTAATATAAAAGATTGTTGAAATTAGTGAGAATGAGAATTAAATACTAAACCAATTATGAATTACTTATATCAAACAACTTGCTTTACTTTAATTAATCATATAGACTCATTATTTTTCTCGTCAAATTCTTCTTATGCTCTCCGAACTCTCTGCTCGAATCTCTCTTGTCGATCTCCTCTGCTTTCGGGGCGATCATCTTGCCGTGCCAGGACTTGTTTGTGGACCTCAGCGCCACTGCACTGAGCCAGGAGGCTGCCGATGACCTTTGTGGAGATGAGTGGGCACTTGAGGTGCAGCTGCTTGAGGTAGTCGATCAGCTGGGCCTTGGAGCTTTCGATTAGGAGTTATAGCTGTTCCTGTATCGCCAGGGTCTTTGTCTAATAGTCGAATTTCCTATAGGTTGAGGAGTGCGACAGCATGAATGACTGCTTGAGATCCTCCTTGAAGTGCTGGAGCTCCGTTAGCGAGCTAGTCGCCACATGCCAGTGCTAGGACAGGGCCGCCTCCTTCTCGTGTAGTGCGGGAACACTAGTTTCTCTCATCACCTTGTTCATCTTTGGTAGCTGTGGAAACGACATGAGATGAGCTCTGAACTGGGAAATGAGGTTTAACATTTCGGATGCGCTGAGAAGCTTTTGTACAAGCTTCACCTCCTCTACTGTCATGCTGTCGTTCTCAGATCCTGATGTTCTTTATCTCTTCACCTAACGGGCCTTCCCAGCTTTGATGTGACGGACAGGCTTCTACTCTATCTCCTTGAGCCTGCTTCATCTCATACACTATAGCAGTAGGTAACGAGTTTAATCTGTTTCTGATAAGGGCTGGTACAGAGGATGGGTTCAGACAATTTAGGAATTCCAGTTTTTCCAACGAAATTGAAGTGAAACCTGCCGCGGGGGCGAACCAGGGCCATCACTCGATTCACTAGGAGCTATCTTAGGACGGTAGAATTTCCGAGTTAGATAAGTATCCGGGGAGCCGAGATAATTTAACATCATGTTTGACCTGACCATGCCGGAATTTCAAATTGGGTCAAATTGGAAAAATACAAAAATACATTTTTTCTCAGACATTTACGAGAGCCAGATGCTTCAATGCAGAGATAAGGGCCCTCACAAAATGCTGCCTAAGTCAATACATGTCTTTGTGTGAGATCTGAGCCACCAGGTGCGATGTACTCCACCAGCTGCTTCCTATAGTCATTAGATAGGAATTCTTACTTTGAAGATCTCTGAAATTTCTTCTGATGGCTAGATAACTTTCCTCGTATTCTCAGAGTAAGTGTCTTGGGACTTTCTTATTCAATCTACTGTAATTCCACTTGGGTTTAAATCCTTTCTTCCTAGATGGAAATAGGTTCATTGAGCCATATCGTATACAATTCAAGACCCCGGTGTCTGGTTGAATGCCCGTCTTAAATGGAAAGAAGTCCCCCTTCGATGACGGCAGCGAAGACTCTATCGTCAACATTGTTATAAGTAAAGTTAGTAGTAGGGTAATCAAAGCTCTAGAGGAAAGATTAGCAAAGCCGAAACAAATGGGGAGTGATCATCAATAAGAGCTTCATTATCAGCTTATGGGAAAGTGATTGGATCCACAATAAGGCCGGGGTAAAATCTTAGAGTAGGCCATAACAACATAAGAAGTTAGTGGAATATCTCCAAAAGTTTGATCTAAGAATCTTGAGTAATCGTAATCGAGGATGGTGGTTGGGTTCTCTGGATCAACAACTTTGAAGAATTCAATTGATGGTGCTAAAGCTCTAATCCAAATCTTAGCTTCAGCCACTTTGGGGTACTTAGTTGGTTCACAGTTAGGTTGATGAGAATAGGTGCTGATCTATTGACAGGTTGTTCTATTTAGCTAAAATGGATTATTTTTGGTGAATAAATTAATCTAATCAACTTTGTTAATGCTTGATTTTAATATTAAAATAATTATATATTTTTAGGTACTCTACAGCATATTTTTATGTATAAACCTGTTTTGCGGTAGAGTACATTAATTATATTAATTAAATAAAATAAATATACTCTAATATTGCATTACTTTTAACAAAGAATGCATTAAATAAAAAAGTGATATATAATATGATGAGTAAATTAATTACTAAATATAAAAAAATTAAAAATCTTTAAATTCTGCTGCAAAATTAAGCAATTAATTCTGAGTTAAAATTAAAAAATATATTTAATAATTATTTAATGCATTCTTTGTTAAAAGTAATGAAATATTAGAGTATATTTATTTTATTTAATTAATATAATTAAGGTACTCTACCGCAAAACA
>ARYC01005110.1:0-19558 GCA_000711775.1 Oxytricha trifallax | reverse complement strand
AATAATAGAGAGCGACATGCCAAAAAACGATTACTATAGCTGCAGGGGTGAGAGAGATTCTAAGACAAGAATCAATCAATATCTCGATAAAAATAAAATAAATGGAGGTCTCAGAGAACTTGCATACTCAACTATTATCAAGCCAAGCTAAGAGAATTAACAAACAATAGAAACAATTAAAAATCATCTTAGAAAGATAAAATTCAGACAACTGCCACATGACACTAAGCTTATGTTTGTGTGAGATATCTTAAAAACTCGCTTGTTATACTCACTTAAATTACTAATATTTAAACATTAAACCCTACATAAACCCTATTAAAACCCTAATAAAGTATGCACTAATAGTCTACTTTTATCAATCAAACTCAATCAAACTACTGAAAGGGTTTTGGGGTTTTGATTCTTAGGATTTTTTAATGATCAACATCATTTTGTAAATGATTATTAAATATTAAAATAGTTCATTCATAATTGAAATCATAGATAAACATATATAAATAAATATACAGCCCTTGATAACTTCTCCCAAGAATAAAAATAAACCCATCGAATAGAGGTATTTATGAATTAAATTTCAGATGGTAGTTTTTTGTGCTTAATATAATTTCAGAAATCAGAAAGTCTTTTTTAATTTATTTGTATTTTAAAGCCTGATAGAGAATTATATTCTTAGTAATTTTAATATAAATATCTTTATTTTTATTTATATATAAAGAATTGTTTAAAACAATATTTTTTTTTATATATTTAATAAAGGGAGAAGTTTCCTGCCCAAAAATTAATATTGATAAAATACATTGAATGAAATGTGAAAATTAAAATACAAAATATTTTAAAATATATAATTACTGCTGATTTGTACTTGTACATTTCTTCATTTGCGAAATTGGTCAATAGCTAGTTTTTATTACAAAGTGGTCATTATTGATAAAATAGAAAAAGATAGGAATTTTGATTAATAAATAAATATTTAATTATAACCAATTTCAGGAGTGTAAACCAGCTGTTATAAGGAACTTGAGCAAATTCAGCAAATTAGCCTTTAATGGTACATATTACTAATCTAGAGTGCATTTATGCTTTGAATCGTCAATATACATGCAGATTAGACTTAAAGTTATAGCAACACACTAATGTTGATGAATGTAGGAGTTGGTTGCTGATGTTGGTCCAAATGCTGCAGAGATTCGCGATTTGAGAGAGTGGATACGAATCGTGTCGTTGTAGGAAGCATGTAGGCGTGAGTGTTGTAGTTGCTATCTATTCAGTCGAGCATCTTTCCTACTAGCTTTACTCAAATCTGCTATAAACAAGCTCTAAATTACACCATGACGCTATAGATACAAAGTTGGTGTCTCAAATGCGCGCAAGCGAGGGGGTTGTAATGGTTTGGAAGGTTTGATTGATTTAAACTTAAACTTAAAAGTGTAATATGTAATAATTGGTATTAATCACTAATCTAATCAATAATTCGAACGTCGTCGCGATTCTTGCTGTCCTTAGCCACTATTGGTATGTTGTCGATTGTTGCCAACATTTGCTTCAAACGAAGCCGTGCTTGATGGTGCTGCACCACTGCTTCACGCTGAAGGCCCAGAGCTTGTTCACGTCGGTCTTGGTCATGGCTTTCAGAATTTGCGAGAGCCGCTTCACGAGGTGGATCCTATAGAGTGTTAGGTGTACGATGCTTACTTGCTGTCAGCTTGCTCCTATCTAAGGTGCCTCTTGATGTACGAGAACAACTGCTCGATCGGGTTGAGCCAGGGCGAGTATTCGGCGTTGAATAGCACTGTCACCTTGAACTTCCTGGCTGTAGCCAGCACCTCCGAATACTTGTGAATGACTGCGTTGTCCATGAGCAGCACGATCCTTTTCGACGCGAGGTCCTTGTCAGTGCGCAGCTGGCGCAGGGTGTGATAGAGGAAGTTCTCGAACAGCATGGCGTCGAACGCGCCCTCGATGACCTGACTCGAGATCAACCTGTCCTTGTGATGGCCGCCACGAAACTCATGGAGAACTGCTGCCGCTTGGTCGCCTCCTTCGCGATTGAGAGATTCCTTGCCAAGACCCCATACTTCTAGGCGTTGGTTGGCTTGTTCGCGCACTGTTGCGATGGGTGTGTACTACTATAGCGATTCGATGCAACAACTTCTAGTATTCGCAATAGCTGCTTGCTTGTCGTGCTTACCTGTTTAACTTGGCTCTGAACCTTCAAAAGTTTGCTTAAATTTGAAGAAATCGCTTGCTTTACTATGAATGCTCTCTGATTTAGCTGCTGCTCCCACCCCTACTCGATAGCTGAAGACGTTTAGGTGTGATTGGAATCCTGCTTCTACTACCTGCAACGCCTGAAACCTCACTGCCCTTACGTTAGGTGGACTGCAACCTGAGGCTGGCCAGGTTCTGAAGCAATGGAGCGAGCGCCGATGACGATTTGATAGGGGTTTCTGGCTAGCTGCGATTCTTGGAGGAGCTGCAAATTCTGTTGGCGTCGAAGCGCTTCTGCAGCGATGCGTGCTGAGCACTGCCCTCCGGGGCTTCCAGGATAGGTGATAGCTGAGTGTGTCTCTGATTACGACGATTTTTCTCAGGAGTGGCAGCAATGCTCTCCCCTCTCGCACCCAGGATACGCTGTTCCTAAGTGTAAGATTTCCAGCATAACTTTGCAAAGATCGATTTCGAGTTTGGACTCTGGAGAGCGGGTGGATAACTTCCAGGTGCTGTTCCTGTTCTGGAGCTTAGGCTGGTCTAGTCTTGCTTACTGGCGATTGTTGAGGAGAGTGCCTGAGGTGTAAGAGAGCTTCGTTGGTTTGGGATTGGAGGGGAAGTTGATGCCCAGCACGACCGATGTTCACTTCACTGCTGTCTTCTCCTATGGCTTCAGCGCTCTCTGCTTGATCTCTTCGTACTCCTTTGATTGCAGAGAAACCCATAGTTAAGTATCGGTTGCGATGAGAAACTGTGATGAGAGGGACTCTTAGCTGACTATTCGCCAAAACCTATAGAGTTCGACAGCGATTCCATGTACGAAGGGGTTTCGGGGTTTTGAAATAAATTGAAATTGAAATAAAATTGCTATTAGACAATATAGAAGTTATCAGCGAACAGGCGTGAGCGCTGTTGATAGAGGTATAGTGTATGAAAGTTTAGATATTTAACATTCAAAATTTTAATTTCACTCTCACGAACTGATTCGAAATCACTCCAGCTCATAGATCCACTCCTCCTTGTTCCCCTTCACGATCAAGTAAGCGATTGCACTCTCGAAGCAATGAGGCTTCATCACGGTTCCCATGTTGAGGGCCTTCTTTGATCTCGCCATTCTAAGCTGCAGGTGTGGTGGAAGCAAGTTCTAGGTCTGAGTCTTGCACTTGGCAGCTTTCTTGGAAACTTGACTCTTTAGGTACTGTATAGTCCCTTTGTGGACTTTAGTTGCTGGGTGAAGCAGGTGGCATATCAAGTTTTCATACCTCTTGGCGATCGCTAGCAGTTCTTCGCCCTTGCTGGTCTTGACGTGATGCTCTCTAAGGGACTTGTTCTCATTCAACCACTGCTTGAGGTACGTGATGAGGCACTGATGCTGTAATGATGTTGACTTGTAAGGGAAGCTCATAAAATGGTTTACCAACCTCTGGAACACCATTGCCATGTACCAGCCTTGCTCAAACAAGTTCTTTGCATTCGAAATCTGCTTTGACGAAGGCTAGTAAGGTAGCTAGCCCTTGCGGGGTCTCTCCTTGAAGGTTCCAGGCTTCCAGCTAATGTGAGTTTTTAAGTGGATGAAGCTGAACTTCGAGCAGCCAAGGTAATCGAAGATATCGGTGTGAATTCGCTCATTCGTTTTCAAGACTTCAAGCGCCTCTGCACAGTGGGGATTGCTCTCGTCAAGGTATGCTGTGAAAGCATTGTTGACACTCCTTACCAGCTAGCTGTTGAGGTATGACTCGAAGATGGAGCGCTTGGTCTCTTGCAGCAAGTCAAGGACTTTGGAGTTTACAAACTCTATCGAAGGTATGACTAGGTTATGATATCTTACTTTAGGACTGCTCTTTGATTCTGCTTTTTAATAAGTAAAGTATGGCTTGCTTGTAAACCAAGGATTTCAGCTGGTAAATCTGCTCTGGGTACAGTTTCACGTCGAGCGTCAAGCATTCGAAGTACACCCCTTGAAGGATCTCGCCTCTTGCGAGCAGTTGGTGCTGCTTGGCTACCTATACTAGTCAAATTCAGATCAAATTACCTGCTTTGCTGGAATGGAACATCTTGCAATGGTTTGAGAGTGCTAAGGATCTTCCAGTGAGGCTTCACCTTCAGTTGCAGCTGCTTGAACTCCCATGCCTTCTCTGGGAAGTTGAATACATCTCTCTTATCAACCTCTTGAATCAATTGCACAATCTTAGGGGACTTCACTTTATGAGCTTTCTTGTCTCTTGGTGTCGGAGCCTCCTATATTGGCTGCACATCTAGATCTTGGTAGCGCTCTTGAACGAATGCTTGCTCGAGCTTCTAGTCTTCTAACTCAAGGTTGACAGTATGATAAGCTGCAATGTGCTTCTTGAGGGTTCTCTTGAGAAAGCTTTTACCACATATTTCGCACTCTGCCTGCTGGAACTAACTGGCAGCATTGGTATACCTAGTATTGAAAATGAAAAGATGTACTCTTACTTTTGCGATACCGCCCTCTGCGCTTGTCCCTTCTGCTTGCTTTGGAGGTATGGAATCATCTCACAATTCAACTTAAAATTATAGCTTTAAAGTATAGACTAGCATTACTATCTTTGCACCAAGCGCTCTCAAGAGTACCTATAGTCAGTCCTGTCAACAGCAATGAAAGTATCGAAATTTAGCTAAGGGAACTCCTTAGGTATGGTAGCTCTGTATTGGTTTTGTTGTACTTTACCTGCTTATATAGGAGGCATGACTGGCAGTGGCGTTGCAGGTGTGGAAGCATTCATGGATCCCATAGTGATGGTGGCGAGTGATTGAGCGCTTCACTCTTATAGAAGCATAATTAGTTTAGTTTAAGTTGATTGAATTTAAAATTATAAATTTAACTATATATACTTATTATAAATCACTCTTTCATCAATCCACCTACCCTAGCACCCCCTATCATGCCAACCAAGCATATGCTAACGTTAACAAGCATATTCGAATGCCTGGAATCAAAAGCATCAACCATGCAGCGGGTATAGAGGTTTTGGAGAAGTTATCTTGAGCAAGTGAAAACCCAACACTCGAACTTTCAGATCGGTAGGTCGGCCACACAAATTTCTGATTTGGCCTCAAGACCCAACGACCCCTCCTCATTCCCTCGGATGCTCCTTGGAGTTCAACTCGACCTCTCAGATCACTCCCAAACCTATTTCTAAAAATCAGGAAGATGGTTAGCAACATTACTGATACCATTTGACTAAGAGGAAGTGGTCGGAACCGCGGATTTAGAGGGGTGGTTATTATAATAATATCGGCTAGAACCAAAACTACTAGTACTATCTCTAACGGAATGTAGAGTATGACTTATGTGATTTTGTGAAATCGGTTTTCAAGACCCCTCCTCTCCCCACCACCCCAACTCAAATGTCGCTAATACTCATGATAACACCAAGATAGGAGGAGAGCACCCGATTGGTGGTAGAAGTCGAGATAACCTACCTCGAAATGTCGGGGGCGTCCAAACCGACCGTTTTGACCTAGAAATCGCCTTAAAACAGCCTCCTCGGGCCTTGGCGACACCCTAGCTCGAGCCCATGTGATCATACGTGCCACTTATTCAACGAACATCAATTGACTATGCATATAACATCAATAACAACCGATTCGAGTAGACCTGAAGCAATAGGGGGTGAGCTAGGCTTCAAATACCTGCTAGAGAGGGTCCCTTTTGGCCTTAGGAAGGGTGAAGTGGAACTTTTCCAAGACCCTCTTTGAGACATTCGCTTCGCTACCTATGCTTCTGACTTCGTGAACTTTTGGTAGGATAACGAGGTATTGCTGCTAATGACTCGAAAACATCAACCAAACATGCAAGTGGTGGCAGGGGACGCATCGAGACCATCCGATCTTCCCGAAATACGCGTCCCTCCACGATTTCAAGGCCAAAATGAGGGAAATGAGCTGGAATCGTGAAGAAAACGACTCAAACATGCCTTGTTAAGACTCCAACGCTCGCAAGCAACCCTTCCCCAGTGCAATGAACACCAGAGATTGGCTACCCTGGCCAGAGGACCGATTGGCAGCGAAGGAGGGCTGCCCAAGGTAGGTCGTAGCCAGCCTATACCCAACACCAAGACCTCGAGAGACGTTAAAATAGACTATTAGAAGACAACTAACTATTCACTGTGAGCAAGTTTGTAAACCCCAACTCACCACTTAGCTTGGGCAGCGAAGGAACGAACACTAAACTAACTCAAACAAAGTCAAACCAACAGCATCTAAACGCTTCAGAGGAGGAAGCACGCATAGAGGACGCCTATAGTAGGTTAAGGAGGTGAATAGCACTTACCAGTTACCAGCACTTACAAACAAGTATAGTATAGTTTCGCTGAGCTCAGACCAGCTCTTAAGTCTTAGGTCAAAACTTCAAGTAGTAAGCCACAACCAGCAACAGCCCTGCAGAGCCCCGGCGAGGGTACAGCCTGAGAGGTCTTACGTCACTTCGGCCGTCAGGGTGTGTACCCCAGCACCACTGGGGGGGACTACTTACAGTAACTTAGGATTGCTGGATTTTGATTTTGATTATCGATAAATTTGTAAAGTTAAAGTAAAGCTTTTAAAACGCAGTTTAAGAACCAAATAGCTAGTAATGCTGAAATAGCTCAAAGAAATACAAGCAAAAGCTATAGTTGAAATTATCAGAACATCATTGCTAAATCTGAACATAAACCCCGATTTTTCCAAAATCTCTACAAAAAGTTTAGAAAATTCTAGAAAAGTTCCAAATTTTGGAATTTTACTTACTTTAGTAAATTTTAATAATCTTAAATTATTTTAGATTCATTTAAGAGATTGGCTGTGGTGTAACTCCCAGCAAAACTATAGGTTAGTCAAAGGCAGTGTGGGTGAAAGCCCCACAATTCAGCTTCAGCACCATCAAAATCTTAATTCTTTTTAGCATTATAGGTAATCTTAAGAGAAGCTGGGTGAAACTCCCAGCAACTTATAGGTGAAGCAATAAGAGAGGCTGGGGTGAAACTCCCTGCACTATAGGCAACTCCAAGAGTAGCTTGTGTGAAACTCCAAGCATTTAAGGCAATACTCTAAGTCACAAGTGGGTGAAAGCCCCACTTTAATCTAAGTGAAATGTTTGATTAATTATTATTATTATTCTTCATTATTCTTAGGTTTAGGGTTGTCTGGTCTGCTTTTCTCAAACTTTCTCCCAAGTTGGTGTAAGCTCAGCTTATGTCTGAGCAGACGATCAGCTTTCAATACTTGCAAATCGTAAATAATCATAGTAAAAACCCCAAAACTTTCAAAGTTTTCGATAATCAGTGATTTAAGGTTTTAGTTTTTACTTCATTTACCAATAGCCTCTCTCTTAGTTTCCCCAAACCTCAAACCCAAGTATTTCATGAAAAATAGCTGTTTAGGTCTCAAACTGATTTAAGATAGTTGATGTTATCTTGAGCAAGGTGTAAACCCCAAAACCCTATGGGTAAATTTCGTTAAAATCGAGGAGAAAGTTTTTTGGATTTTGGTTGAATTCTACTTTCTGTTAGTGTTGCCATAGTATGTTGCAAGACTAAAGTAGCTACCAAAGCACTGTAGTTCGCTTGCAGAACCACTCAACGACAGCTTCCCAGCCCGACACTTCGTTCATCTTCACCACTCTTGAAGAGCCCCTTGTGCTTCCACTCGTTTCTTCGCCCTCCCTCCCTCCACACGAAACTCTCCTTGTCGATAAGCGCGAAAGCGCCGTCGCCTGCCGACTTCCGATGGTTCGAGACATTTACTGTAATGAGAATGAGAAGCAAGTAATGATGCTTACCAAGCTTGTAAAGCGCTGTTGAGTAGTGAATTGACCATGAAGTACACGAAACTTACGCTAGCTGCAGCACTGTTAGCGAAGATAAGCAGATATGAGCACTATAGAGAGAGAATGAAGCATAGGAGTATACTTACATGCAGATGTAGAGAGCGCACATGCACGAAGTGCGAAATCAGAGTTGTAAGGAGATGTAGCTCTTGTAAACATGTGAAACGTCGACGGCGTCGCAGTCGTTCATGCAGACAGAGTCTTCAAGCAAGGAGTAACAGTAGATTCATGGCATTCAAGCATCAGTAGCATGGTAACTGCTGCATGGCAGCTTGAAGCAGCAGCTTTCGTGGTCGCAGCGATCTTAAGTTTTAAGAATTAAATTATAGATTAATAAAGTGAGAGTGAAATTATAGAGTGATTAGAGTGTTTAATAGTTGTGAAGTTTAAATCAAGTAACTAGGGATCGGGAGGTCCAATCAGGGCGCTGCCTTCTATGGGCAATACTGGTAATCTTCTCAGCAGCAGCTCTCATACTCATTCATTCGCTGGTTAGCATGTAAGACTCGCCACCTGCAGGAGTGATCAGCACTCTTACAGGTTCATGATTGGAGGAAGGTACTACGAGGGAGAACTCGGCTCCGGGCTTAACCATGATGCTGAACTCCTCGCATTTGCAGTAGAGGTCGCCCTTGTGGTTGTCGATCTCGAACGCGTCGTCCTGCTGCAGGTACTTGCGCTTGCGGTACACCTGCACCTCGTAGGCGTTGGGCGTGTTGTGCTGGTACATGAAGCGCACCTTGAGTGGCTCTCTGGCTTGTAGGCGCTGGTTCAGCTGTTCCATGGTTGCGCTGCAGGAGGTTTTTAGTTTAGTAATAATAATTAATAAAGGGGGAATTAGAATTTAAAGCACTGTTGTAGTGTGAAGGGAATGTTAGGGATGTTAGCGCAATGGGGAAAGCCAGGCGCTAGTTAGATGCACGAAGTGAAACAGTGTTATACATTAGTGATTTAGGTTAAGTTGATTGCAACAGTGTTGGTAGCTGCAGAGTCTACAACAGTAGTGATAGTTATAGCAACTGCAATACAGCCTCAACAGAAGCAGTGAATGAATTTAGTTAGTTTAGATTTGAATTATGAAGGTTTAATCTGGTTTATGTCATTGCTGCTAGTGCTAGGTTTAGGGCTAGCTTCTGCTCTGAATCATCGATGAGTTTTGCGTTATCAATGGCTTGTTGATTTCAATCATCGGATTAGAGTATAGAGTGTCAAACTTAGTGTTAGGGTGCATGCGCTTAACTTTCACGTATTGCCTTGGTGAGAGTGCATCAGCATGCGACTCAAATTGCGAGAGCGGCATTCTGGGGGCATTCGTTTACTATATCTACCTCTCTGCGCGCTTGCGCTTCTTGGTGCCATGATTCAACAAGTTCACTGCTCTGCCTCTATTGCTCACGTTCGCAATGACCGCATTCTCAAGCACGCCAAACATCTCTGCAGTCAGCTTGATGAACTTGTTCTTATCCAGAGTCTTCTGCTTCTACCTGAACTCTAAACTGGCTTTGATGTTTGAGGGGAAGAACTCAGGCTTGACTGTATTGATGATCTATAACATAAGCAATGAAGCAGCATATATAAACAGCAGTAGCAATAGGGAGAATAGTAGAAGCAGCCGCAGTAGTAATGTTAGCTACCCAAACTTACGTTGTAGAGAAACTGCCTGTTGATGGATCTGCCATCCTTGATCTCTGGCAGGTACTTGCAGATATCTGGCTCCTTCTTGATGTCGCTGAGAAGATTGATTACAGAGAGCCGTTGAGCTTAGGCAGGCTGATGATTCGCACCTCGTTGTTGCGCAGCACCTATAGTATGGTTAACTGTAATTCTTACTTTCTTCACACCAAGGAATATGCCCTGAATGTACTCCAACGTGCACTCCTGGTAAGGTGGCAAGTAGAACTAACCTACATGAGCTTGAATGAATCATGAGTGTTCTTACCCTAAGTGAGCAAGATAGAGTAGATGTCCTGCTTAGACTTCCCCAACCTGGCTAACTCATTCGATGGGACGGAGTATACCACCTGATCATCGATGGTTTCAGTGTTAATGATGTTCATTCGTGTTTGGCGGTCCCCACCCTTGACTTCCTCGTCGGAATCGCTTGGGAACTCATGATAGGGATTGAAGCTTGAGACGCCACCTCCTGATCTCGAAGCATTACCTTCCTTCCTTGATGGTTCCGTTCTGAATTTAGAGTGTTAGCCATGACTGGGATTCAAAACCCCAAAACCCTTTCAGTAGTTTGATTGAGTTTTTGATTGATAAAAGTAGACTATTTACGCATATTTTATTAGGGTTTTAATAGGGTTTATGTAGGGGTTTAATGTTTAAATATTAGTATTTTAAGTGAGTATAACAAGCGAGTTTTTAATATATTTCACATAAACATAAGCTTAGAGTCATGTGGCAGTTCTCTGAATTTTATCTTTCTAAGTTGATGTTTTATTGTTTCTATTGTTTTTAATTCTCTTAGCTTGGCTTGATAATAGTTGAGTATGCAAGTTCTCTGAGAACTCCATTTATTTTATATTTATCGAGATATTGTTTGATTCTTTGCTTAAAATCTCTCTCACCCCTGCAGCTAAAGTAATCGTTTCTTGGCATGTCGCTCTCTATTATTATTACTGCTAGAGCCCAGATATCCCATTAAGTGTCTCCATCTCTCCAATCCTCTCTCTCTGGAAATATTCAGGAGTGCCGTATGCATTTCCTTATGCAGAGGCTTGCACTCTTTGTGCTCTGTTGAAGTCAATAATGTAAACTCTAAGAGGCTGATAGTTCATCATGATGTTCTCTGGCTTTAAGTCTCTATGAACATAGCCTAGCTTGTAAAGCTCTTCAATCCCTTCAACTATCTGCTATACTATCTAGCTAATTTATCTTTGACATCTATTGTCAGATAAGAATTCTCTTTAAGTCATTTCAAGTAAAGGAAGCCTGAAGGCTACATGATCTTTACCAAGTAAAATAGCATCAAGCTAGATGATATGCCTGCACTCATTTAACTTTGCTTTTTAAAGAGCATAATACTCATTTGCAAATTCCATTTGAACTTGTCATCAGCAAGGCAGTAATTGAATGGATATATCTTGTAAGCATATTAGTCATCAGTAATGACTCTCTTCTCTATTTTATCTTCAAGAGTGAGGTAGCTTTCTAGGCAAGAATCTAAGTCAATAATTTTTAATATGGGAATCTTCATTGCCTCTATTTTAACATGATTTTATTGATCTCAGAGACTGGAAGGTTCTTGACTGCTTTCTTCATTTTAACTTACTTCTAGACTTCAACTCTAAGAGACTCCACTGTGTTTCTTGATCTTCTCTTTTAGAGGAATCTATTCCCTGTAGGTTCATGAATAAAGATAAAACTTTAATTGTGCTTTTTCTTTAAGTGCACTTTGAGGTCTCTTGTATGAGAATATGGCTTCTCACAGAACTCACAGACATACTTCCCATCTTTTTTTTCATGCTTGAGATATAACTTTGTCATATCGTTGTGTATATCTCTCAAGTGTCTCTTATAAGTTGACTTGTAAGGGAAAACTTTATTGCATTCTTTGCATTAATAGTCAACTTTGGCTTGTATTTATTAATGCTCTATGGCGGGTTGTTTAACCTCCTCCTCAATTTGCACAGCTTCTTTGATAACCTCCTACTTAACTTATATTTAAATCTCATAGCTAGACTTGTCAAAGTTGTCATAAGTAGGCTCCCACTGAGTACAAGCGTCTCTGGTCTCTACTTTTCTTGGTTGCTGGAATGATAACTTTTATTGGCTTGATCCAAGTAATGCCGCTCTTCTTAACAGGTTAGCGCTCCTTTTAGTTTTCTGATATATTTTATTATAATAATGATAAAATCTACTTGTTAAACTATAGTAGTCGAGTATAAGACACTCTGGTAGATTCTTTGCTGAGAGGTAAGAAAATTAACTTACCATTAAAGACTGTAAGTTGACATATTTTATGAGAATTTTGTACATTTTAGTAACTTAAAATACTCCTAATGAAGTTTTGTTTCTCTAGTAGTCCTCTAAATCAAGTTTGAACTTAATTTGGAGGTAAAGTTATTAAGCATTTTTTAATTTAATATGCTCCTAATTAAGTTTTAACCTTAAAATTTAACTCCTAATAAAGTTTGAACTTAATTTGTAGGACCTCCTAAAATAATTAAACATTATTAGGAGCAATTTAATGGAGATAGATTGATATAAATGAAATCAATCTGTGAAACTTGGAGCAAGTTTTCCAATGCTTCTCCGTATATCTTTTTAAGGTTGACCTCCAGTAGGTCTTACCTATTTAGTAGTAAGATTTTAATAAACTTAGAATGGATATCCATAATTTTTAAGTTTCATTAACATTTCTAGAAAGAGGAAGCAAGATGGAGTCTAGGAATGATGCAATGAAGAGAATTTAATCTCAGGATTTAATAGGAAAATTTCGAAGTAAAGAGGACCTTTATAGATATTTGGTATAGCAAGGTAAGTTCTTAAGTAAGTTTTATAAATCCATTATAGTTGGATTGTTCTTGCCAACTTAGGAGGGAACTAAAATCTCATTCTTAAAAGCCTTACTGAGTGAAGAGAAAAAAAAGCTTTTAAGTCTAATGAAATTAGGATGATAGAGATACCTAACTACCCTGAAATATCAGTGACAAACCTATATGACGATGCTATGAGTGATCCAGTCGTAGCTCTCTACCTTCCATCAAAGCTACAGCTCTCTAATAAGTTGCCAGAGAGAAACTTCTTCCTTGGTGTTCTTGCAACTCTGAAACCTGAGTACTTAAATGAAGTTATTTAAGAAGCTCATAAGAAACGCTACAGCATCTCTCCTGAAGAAAAAGAGAAAAAAGGTATTAAAATAAGTGACACCTGGCTGTAGGAACTTCAAAAGCATCCTTTCATCTCAAGTAAGCTTAGTCTTCTAACTTTATAGAAAAACCTGGTACTGCTATATGCTTGATGAAAGAGCGAAGCAAATTAAACAGATAGAGAAAGTCTCAAGTAAAGCATTAATTGAGTAAGAGACTTTTCAAAGATTTCTAAAAGCCAGACGAGATGAACATAGATGCAGGAGCTGGCACTAAGAGAAGAAACATAGGCCCAAGCAAGCCTTAAGAGGAAGAAAAGAAAGAGAAGCCAAATCCTTTTACGGGCAAATTTAATATGTGAACTTATTCATTCGCTTAAATCAAAAACTTATTTATATACACAAAATCTGCCTTCTCTTGCGCATACTTTACCTTTATCATCGCTGACTCTCTTAGCAGCACTCTAATAAAATCGACTGTATCTATCTTTAAATCATGCATCAGATGGTAGAGCAGCAATTTCTTATAATGATCTTTCAATAACCCCCCAATATAATTCAATTCAATTGAACTAAGGGCTGTAAGGAACATTAAATACAGGTGTTATATTTAGCCTTTCATATTCCTTCCTTGAGTCTTTAGTTTTATGAACTGACAAGTTATCAACGAATAGAATAATCTCTTAGTCAGGGGTACTTATCTCTGAGTTATTGCAAGAACTTAATATATTATTCAGTCTTTATAGAACGAGGGTGAATAACATAAGTCTGGAGGCCACTATCTTCACTGATTCCACCAAGAATAGCATGAGTTTTACCTTAACCTTTTAGTCATAAACTTCTATATTACTATACCTCTTGTACCAAGACCTTGATATAAAGGTATTGAATATAAATACTGCCTCATCAGTGTGTATGAACTTTATTTTATGCTCTTAAGACCTCTGCATTTAATCGAATATATATTTAAATTATCCTTATAAAATGGAACATTAAAGTCAATCACTCTCTTAATGCGATTGACTGTCTTGTAAGATATTCCGTTCTTTTTATATATGTTAGCTATCGATTATTCAGATATGTGAAGCTCAGGAAATTGGCGATGAAACATCACAGCCCTTTAGGCTAGAGAAAAATGAGCCCAGTATTTAAGAGTCTTATCATTAATAAGATATTCAATATGATGCTGCTAAAATTTTAAGGGTTTTAGGCTTAGAATTAAGATGCTATCTCTTTAAATTCAATGCTAATAGACAGTGAGACCTCACAGTTGCTGGAGATTTATGGAGTAGCCTTGCTATAGATTTATAATCAGAACAGGCTTGAGTTATTCACTATATTCATAACATCCATATCGCAACTTAAACAATAAATCTATATACTCACTGTCATAAACTGATCCCAAACCTGGCATATACTCACTTAAATTACTAATATTGAAACATTAAACCCTTACATAAACCCTAATAAAGTATGCACTAATAGTCTACTTTTATCAATCAAACTACTGAAAGAGTTTTGGGGTTTTGAATAGTTGAATTCATAAAAAAAGTATAATAAATTTATATTTTATTCACATAAAACATAATTTTAAATTCTATTATAAGATCTAAACTCAGATGCCTAAGATTGTATGTATAAGAAATTATTTAAGAAGAAGAAATAAATAAAAAATGTTTAAATAAATTATAGCTGTATATTAATTTAATTTTTTTTATCATTCTTTTACAAAAAATAAAATATAAAACTACTTTTAATTTTATTCATTAATATTATATGTAAAACGATACTTAAGTAAAAAGTTAATAAATGTTATATAGAATTTATTTATCTTTTTTATAAGATTTTTTATTTTAATAAGATAAATATAGAGATTTTATGATTTTAATTGTATTTCTATTCAATAATTCATAAAAAATTAATGCCAAATTCTATGCTAAAAAAAAAATTATAAAAATGAAATATTAAGATATAGCCCATTTATCAAGCAGACAAAAAGATTTATAGCTATATAAATGAAATTATAAAATAATAATCTCTCTTTTTATAATTCATAAATTTATAAATATTTATAATGATAAAGAAACTTTAACCATTAAAATTTATTAATCACTTTAGGGTAATTTGAGGGATTTAATCTTGGAGATGTAAATTAAATAATTATTAATTACTTATTGATATAAAAATAATAAAAACTAATATTTTTATAATTATTTTATTTCCTCCATTTAATCGAACTGTCTAAAAGATCATGGCAGTTATATAAATTATTAGAATTTCTATTGTATAAATAAGCCCATAAGATTTTATTTTCTAATGGTATGCACTTAAGTATTCCATTATTTTATTTATAGATAAATCCAATTTTAATTTGAATTCATTATCAAATTAAATGATTTATTATTAATTAAAATATAAAATATAATTCCTTCTCGAGTTTTTTGTCTTTATACTTCATTGAGAGGAATTCTATCTCATATGATTCTTAAAATAATATTACTTAAATTGTAATTTAATTTTTATATTCAGTGAGAGAGGAAAGTAAATTTTGGAATGCATGGTCGGTTTCTATATTCTCTAAATTTACTTCGCATTAATTTTTATCATTAAATGCCTGTATTGCATTATCAACATTTTCTAAACTTAAGAAATTAAAATACAAGCTCATTAAATATTTGTGGGATATAACAATAATAAAATTAAAGGATAAAAACTTAGAAAATGTAGAAAAAATATTAATAAATTTGCAATGAAACATAAAAAATGACATTAAATAAAAGCAAATTTGATAAAATTGTCTTATTAAATGAAAATAATTAATTGACTTACTTTATAAATCTTGGAAAACATATTTTAAATAATAAAAGTTAAAGTTACTTAACTCTACATCAAGCAGCTCACGATTTTTAGAGATAATATATGAAATACAATTTATTCTTTATAATTTAAAAAATTTTTAAGTTTATTCCTTCTATAAATTTTAAAATATAAAACTAAACTGGAATGTTTCGCCATTTTCATATATCGATGTTTTAATTAAATGCCTTGATAGAAATATGAGTTGGTTAAATAGTACTGAGCTTAAATTAATGAAATATTATTATCTCGAAAACATATTTTATAATCGTAAATATAAAAGATCATGACCATGTAATTAGAATTATGCTATTTTACAAAAAAACGAAATTTAAAGTCTCAAAGGACGGTTAAATATTAAAAATAAATATTTATCAAATATAAATCTTCATTTTTTTAGAATTAAAAAAATCATTAATTTTTTAGATTTTTATTATGATAAAGATCATTTTACTAAGTTGTAGTCTTTAGCATATTTAAGAGAGAACTAATATATTGGTCTATTTTTTCATCTTAATTCATTAAAGAAGGTGGCTTACATATTTTAAATCAAACTTAATCAAGAATTTAAAGAAAATTCGATACTTTTATGAAATTTAAATTATAACTCGCCATATTTTTTTTGACATTTTTATCAATCAAATAAAATAAATATTTGCTTCATTAAAAACAAATAAAATCTATTTTTCTAGAAATATACAAATGAATTTTTATTTTTATCGAAATTAAATATGAGAAACTTTTTGTCAAAAAAATTCTGTTTTCAATATTAATCTAACAATTGATTGAAAAAAATTGAATTTAAATCTTTTCATTAACTCACAATTTGTTTAATATAAAATAAACCTCTCCTAATTAATTATTGAATTTTGTAAATTCAATAAAGCTATTAAAAGTTCTATTAATAAAATAATAATATAAAATCAGTAATATTCTACTAATATTTGTAAAACTATGGTGTTAAAGGATGTTATTCGAAAAAAGGACTAATTTAATAGAATAGGATAAATGAATCATACTAAAATTTAATTTCATTTTTAATAAGTATAATTTGCCCAAAAATATAATTTACATCAATTATATTAAAGCTTTCTCAGAACTACGATTTTATTTATGATTGTTTTAATTGAGAAACAATGATTAAAACTTATAAGATAGGTTAAACATAAAAAGTTATGTATAGACTATTATTGAATTCAACTTTTTTATAGGTAGGGTAACTTCATAACTACTATTTAGAACTCATTATTTTTAACACCAAATTTAAAGTTAAGTGAAAATTATTTAAGATTTGATATAATTGATGAATAACATAAATCTTAAATTCATTTAGCATGATTAATTTTTTATAAATAAATGCATTAATGATTGCTTGTACATTATATATTAGAATGATTATGTTTTATTGTGTCCTTTCATTTAAATTTCTTGACTACACATATTCTTTCTTTACATGTAAATGGGTTTATAAGATATAACTTTTTAACATTATGACTGATTAAAAATATTTGCAACTAAAAAATCTTAAAATGATTATCTTGTTGAAACAAATTAAAATCTTAATTAAAAAAATAAATGAAATTGAGTTTAAAAGTACTAAAATGGGTATTATTAAAGAATGAACTTATAATTGGTAGTTTTAAAAATTTAAATGTGTGATATTCTATAATTAACTCTAGAGTGGAATTATAAATACAAATAATAAAATGTAAAAATATAATACTTTCAAAATTAAAACAAATTTTAATATAATATACATGTCAAAAATGGAATAAAGAGCAGGGAAGTGAAGGATGGACAGCCACATTCATTGGGAACCGAGAAAATGACCAGCAGTAGACTTTGGTAGAGCTGATTTCAGGCTTAGCATTGTTGCCAGTAAAGCCCTAGCAAAACCGGGGATTTTCCAAGTAAGCCAGAAAAACCTGTAAGATCCTTGTATCGCACGCATCCTTAGCATCCCAGATTCATGCGGAGGCCACTTCCAGTAGCAAGATTAATGAATTCATCTGCAGATAGAGTGTAATAAAATTGGATGCACGGAGATGTTTCTCATTTTTAAGCCAGCATTCTTCGGGTTCAAATTTAACCTCAGCTTCCTATTAACCCATCCATACAAAGGACCGTTTGAGCGCTGGTACTTCTCGGGAGTGATGCCAATAATAGGATGGAGTGAGTGGATTCGTTCAGCCGTAAGACTCTTAGGAATGTCACTGACGTTGGCGATGATGAACTAAATCGATCGGGCTCTCAAAGGATTGCCGCCCACGAATTGAGGCTTATTTGAATATATGATGACCTTATCTGTCTTGTATAGTTTACTCGCTATATTTATTAATAACTTAAAATGTAATTTAAATTACCGATTGCTGTAAATAAATTGTGTAGCCGGGTTTATTCTCCTTCCGTGCGTAATTGATACTCTCTGTTAGGCAGGAGTATGGCCGCAACCAGTATCATGCCTAGACGAGCTGATCTATTAAAAAGCAGTGTTGCCATGAGAGGTTCTCTGCTCCGTCTATATAATATGAGAGATGGGTGATGCACCGCCATTGTCTTTACTGTCAGCCACCGCTTCAGCAACAGTTTTGGAAAAGAATGGAGACGCCGATTACTCTAGCTATCGGTGGCCCATTTGATCAGAAAAATCCATCCAAAAAGAATGAGCCTAAATCTTTTTGAATGTTTGATGGCCTGTTGCTATTAATGTATGCTTCCCATTACAGTAACATGTGTCGGGATGCAAAGATATTCCTGCGTGCAACTTCAGCTGAAGCCAGTTAATACTGTTGCCACGCGATATTACAAAGGCTACCCGGCAAAGGTTAAATGGCAGCTTTTGTAACTAGCTACTTTACATTGTGTAACTAGATACTCGGTCACTTGTAACTAGTTACCACACACCTTGTAACTAGATACTCTCGCGGGTATGACTAGATACTCTCTACGAAATGGCTAGTTATCCTTTTCGTGAAACATCATCCACTTCCAGAAGAGCGCTGTACTCTCAAGTCCCAACGTCTATTAGTGGGAGCCCGCTACATCATGGTATCTTACAGTATACCGAGTGCATTGCTTCAGATCTGAAGAGGTTATAAGCCGGGTCGAGAACAGCGGAGAAGGTCAAAACTGGAGAAGACCTCCGTTGATTAGCAAGAGGGATGTCCTGAGGAACTATTCGATTAGGGTGGTAGTCTCAATACCACGGTGGTCCTGGCATAAAGTGTGATATGATTAAATAAATAATTAATATTATTAAACTAACACATCACTGTACAGTGATACTATCGCTATGAGCTTTGTGAATTTTTCAGAGGATTTTAATTCTTATTTTAATTTAGTAGTATTTAAAATACAGTAGTATAATTATAATTTAATATGAGTTTAAATAATAACTTTTTCTTGAATTTATATTAGAAATTTTATTAGACACCTAATAGAGTTTGACTTTATTTTGTGTAAAAATAAGTAATTTAATAATTCTATTTTTATTATTTATAAATTTAATTATCCTCTGAAAAATTCACAAAGCTCATAGCGATAGTATCACTGTACAGTGATGTGTTAGTTTAATAATATTAATTATTTATTTAATCATATCACACTTTATGCCAGGACCACCGTGGTATTGAGACTACCACCCTAATCGAATAGTTCCTCAGGACATCCCTCTTGCTAATCAACGGAGGTCTTCTCCAGTTTTGACCTTCTCCGCTGTTCTCGACCCGGCTTATAACCTCTTCAGATCTGAAGCAATGCACTCGGTATACTGTAAGATACCATGATGTAGCGGGCTCCCACTAATAGACGTTGGGACTTGAGAGTACAGCGCTCTTCTGGAAGTG
>ARYC01005109.1:0-38046 GCA_000711775.1 Oxytricha trifallax | reverse complement strand
CTTAAAATACTAATATTTAAACATTAAACCCCTACATAAACTCTATTAAAACCCTAATAAAGTATGCACTAATAGTCTACTTTTATCAATCAAAAACTCAATCAAACTACTGAAAGGGTTTTGGGGTTTTGATTAGTACAGCAACACAACTACTGCATCTATTCAGAATATGAATCATTAAAATAGCAACCAAAAGGCTTTCAGCTATTTCCATTCACCCTAGTAAATGCTTTCTCCGACTCCTCATTCTTAATAGCAGTAGCTTTTATCCATACAGAAGTATAGCAGCAGTAATTCAAATGAAAACAATAATCTACAAATGATGGCTAGTTATGATCAAAGTTATAATTAAATGGTGCCATTCATTGCCAATTCTAATGCTCTACTGTAAACTTAAACAGCAATACAGACGATTCATACTGTGAGCTTCCGCATAAACCCACGGCTAATAACTAGATTTCAAGTCTCCACTAACACCAACGAAATACAGTTGGCTAAAGCAACAATCACAATTTGTCAAATTATGAAGTGCTGTAAGGCAAAGGCAGTGACTAAATGATAAAATCCTTAAGTAACATTAAAGTACATGTCAGCTGCAACAATCCAAGCAAGAATGTTCCTCAGACTATGCAGCATAACTACAGTTAGGCTAAACTTAAGACTTTTAGATAAAGTGAGCAGGATATGAATAACAATCACTAGCATCTTATGCATTCTCAATCGAAGGAATTTGGTTCACTAGTTGTTTTATCAGAAGAAGGTTGTAAAAGTGAATCTAAGATTAAAATCAACTCATCCAGAGTGATGGAATCATAAATGCACCAATACTAATTAGTGAACAGTCAGAACTAAAATCTGAACAAAGTAAATTCTCATCATAACTAATCACATCACTCAATCAAACATCCCAAGTAATCAGTAATCTTGGCCACCAATAAATTAAGCCAACTTTCTTAAAATCACCAACAATAAAAACAGCTTTCAAGTAGTACCAGCATGCTTCATTATTAAAGCTTAAAGAGTCCTTATAGTGTTTCAAGTAGTTAGAGCACCACAAGTTTGAAAATGCACATTTCTCAACAGCATTAACTCTCATTACAGTAACAAAATAGTGTTGGAAACAGAATGCTGCAATCTAACACTGATAGCAACTACCATTCTCAACCACACCAAGTTAATAATACAGTCAATAACAATCTGGCTTAGTCACTCAACAACAAAAAGGCCATGTATTATAATGTAAAATCTTCAACTTCAATCAATAGCATGAGAGAAAGCAACGACATGCTGAAAAGTACAGACAGTGATAAAGTCAGCTAAGGTCACCATGATTAAACAAGTGGAGTAGGAAATACTAATAATTTTGATAAGAGAACAAGCATAAACAGCTACAATAAGAGAGTAGTTGAGTTGCATCTAAATAACAATAACTCTATTAATAATAACTTGCTCAAGGTCGTTCCTTAGACAATTTATAAACATTATTCATGATGAATATTTGAATTTTTAATGTATCTTATTAAATGAAACACCAAAATATTAAGCAACTAAACCTTGATATTTCTGATAGCAGCAAAGAGTTTGGAAGTAAATATCCTTCTACAAAAGTAGAAATTATACCAGGAAAGCATATAAACTAGACTATAGAATCACACTCACAAGCATATTAAACCTCTTCTCACTCCATAACTTAAAGCAATGAGAAAATGAGGCCATAAATCAAGGTGATACCGA
Organism: Oxytricha trifallax; assembly: GCA_000711775.1. Lineage (NCBI taxonomy): Eukaryota > Ciliophora > Spirotrichea > Sporadotrichida > Oxytrichidae > Oxytricha > Oxytricha trifallax. The sequence goes on along the minus strand of ARYC01005109.1, from coordinate 36,312 downwards.
TCTCAACAAACATCTCACCCAAAAATCAAACAATATTTGGATCACCTCGTTTCTCAATAAATTCCATCAATAATACAGTTATCAAGAGCAAGTTAATGATTAGAAAGTAGTAACCTGGTCAAAGTTAAACTTTAAATGGGAGTAAAAGTGGTGTTATAAATTTAAACAGATCTGAGCAGTAGTAGTAAGTAATATTATCTAAAGAAGAGAAAGAATCGATATATAATTAAGGGCAAAATACTGTATAAGTAAATTAATCTTAAACCATTCTAAATTTCAAGCAGTAAAATAGCTCACCCTAGTTCAACAGATTCATTTAGTAATCTAAAACTAGCTAAAACAGTTAATTTAAGAAAAATCAGTAGAGTAATGCCACTGTTAATAACAATAGCCAATAAACTTTAATACACAATTAAAGTCAAAATTAATAGAGTTCATAGCTTTTGAGAAATTTGAGTTCAGAGGGTGCAAAATAACTCAGGATAAGCGAGTCTTCAAAAGATTTAAAATTCAATTCCAGTAAAACTTCTTAAGCCCTTGAAAGTCATAGATTGACTCAAAATTAGTCAGCCTTTGAGAACAAACGAGAGTCTTAAAGGTACTATAGTCCCAATCACTAAATATCCTTAAATAAAGCCCTCTCAAGAATCAGTTCAGTTGGTGAACTCAAGAAAGCCAAACAATAAATAGCAACTCAAAGAAAGAGCATCTAAAATAAGTTGCCAGGTAGCACAAATCAAACAAATTCCACTGGTCTTTCAACCATCCTAACCGCTCATATAGTGATGTAAAATGCTTAACGCAAGCCTATCAAAGACTATAACTCCGCTAGATAGTAATCTCGATCATAAGATCGCAAACTTACAGATGCCAACAATCATTTCGAGAAATCAACTACAAACTAAATATTTGATAATGATATGAACGAGGTCCAAGATGATGATGATAATGAGTACATGACTAACCAGGAGAAGCTGTGGAATGCAATTGAGACAAACTTGGACTATTAAATTATTGAAGAATTGCTTAAGAAGAGCGATGTCAAAGTCGATCAGAAAAATGTTTTTGATGATAGTTGGACTGCTCTTCATTATGCTGTACACGAAGGAAATATGCCTGTTATTAAAATAATAACCAATCAATCTTAAATTGCTGATTAAACATGAAAAAATAAATAATTTAAATTAAATTAAAAAAATGAACGAAACTATATATAATTATAAATTATAAAAAATGATAAAAAAGCTAATCTTAATTTTTAGTGCTTTAAGTATTGAATGTGTTTTTTGTGACATTGCTTATGATAATTTCTTTGGATTCATTGGATCTAGTACATTAGCTGATTTAAACCTCGGAAGTAAAATCAAATTATGTATAACTAATTAATGTTTTAGATGATGCTACAATAGACTTTTATTCGATTAATTTTCCAGAGAAATGCATTTCAACTCTTCCTTATTTCAGAGTTAATAATCAGACTTTATAAGGAATTGAGAGGCCTCCAATTGATTTCTTTTAATTTTCATAAGATAGAAATGATCCAACTGTTTATGATACAGAATAGTAAGTTATATCAGGCAATAAAGTTTGATCTCGTAGTAAATTATCTACTTTATTAAATAGGAATTGCTTTAACTTAATCTAATTATAGCTTGATAAAAGACCCAATAAATGACTAATACTCTTCAAAGATAGACTACTCCAAGAACCCAAGAGTATACTTAGGTGCTTCCTATGCAACAGACAGAACTTACCTTCAAAAACCACAGCATCATTATTCTGCTGAAGCTTAGATCTATGATAGACCTTAACTGTGTTAATTTGCTTTAAGATTAACTCAGCATTTACCTAATTCAAAGGGTTCTATAACAACAAAAGATAAATAGCTGGTTGCTTTTGGCTTTGAGACTGAATTTTCTGTTCAAATACTACATCCCTCAAAGTTAGTTTATAATTATGCTGATAAAATATTTCTGTAGGGAATGTGTATCAACAGTATGCAGAGAGAACTATGGAACAGGATTTGCTTTTATTATTTAGAATCTATCGCCTAATATTGATTTATTGACTGGCATTAATTATGATAATGGAATGGGTTTTGATGGGGTACCAGGTCAAAGTTTAGTGATTAAATTTGATTTTATAACCAATTATGAAGTTGGAAATCCGACTTATCCTCATGTTAGTGTCGTATGTAAATAAGGGTAGACTTAAAATGATCACTAATATTATCTCGTGTAAATTATCAATATTAGCATAAAAATTTCCTACTTAATGGCAATAATTTGTTTTAAAGAGCAGATTATTGATATAGTCTATTTAACTTACTTAATCGAAAGTTCCCATGTAACTTAATCCTAAAACTTCATTTTTCTTTACATTATTCTTTAATGTGTAGTATTCTCTTACGGCTTAAAATGCAATGGGATCTTTGAATAATTATTTTGGTTCTTACATAGCTTCATCTATAAGCTGCTATAGTCCCAACAATCCATCGTTTCTAAAAATTACTTATTAAAAATTAAAAAACTTCTTACCTCTATCCCTCATTTTGATTTTTATTCGTTAATTGACTATAGCTACTTACCAGTCGATCAAAAACGGAGGTTTTATTCTAAGTTTCTTCCTTTGCTTTACCTACCTGAGCGTATTGAATTTGCTGCTCGAAATCGTTGATGAAATTATTGGGTTAAAGTAATAAATTTACTTCATCATCTAGTTTTACATTAATCAGGAACATTTGCTGCCTGTATATCATAATTAAATAACTGCCATTTGGTGAAATTTAAAAGTGTTAAATATCTTTAACTACTATACGTAAAGGTTGTCTCACTATCTTCTAGGGATTTTAATCGTTTTGATTATCAAGATCTGGAAATTACTAAGAATCCACTAGAATTTCTTAAAATAACTTAAACTTTCTGAAAACAAAACCTCTTTGAATATCAAATACGAAGAACTATTCCAATTCAATATCATACCCTGCAATTATTTTACAGTCCTATTCAGGAATTGCTATAAAATTGCCTATTCTTTGATTATCCAAGATGAATTATTTGGTGCTATCAAAAAAGTCATAACATTCCTCTGGTTTATTGAAGATTGACAAGGGAAGCATTGGTATTTGTTTTACATTAAATATCTTATTATTTTTCAAGTCCAATGACATTTCTTGAGATTTATTAGTTCTTACTCTTAACATATGAGAATCATTGTAATCCTGGTGAAAATTTATTGATGTTATCTGAGTTTGATAACTGTCTGTTTGAATTATGTTTTATAAGTTATCAAACATCTGATACTAAAGATTTTCAGGGTCTTTTAAGTCAAAATAGTAAAGTATTTATTTGGAATCTTTAACACCGAAATCTTATTGATATATCAAGATGTAGTTAGCATTTTCATGGATATCACAGAAGTAAAGGTCTCCCAAGAAAAAAGTTTACTTTACATTCTTTTTAACATCATATGTCGATTTTTTTTTATCTTGTACAGAATTTTCAATTGAAGTTACATTATTATGTTACTCTAGAAGTTTGTCTATTTATTCAGAGATTTGCAAAGTTTAATCATCCCCACTCTCATAGGCAGTGTCATTTATTAGATTAGTTCCTTTTTTCATTTATTAATCATCCAAGATAAGAAGATAAGGAGTATTTTGATCTTGGAACATGCTGAATTAGTAAGTTTTCGCTTGAAATTAAGGCTAGTTTTAATTTAGATTTTAAAAGTTATAAACTATAAACTAGGTGTGGGTCACTACAAGTACATGCTATTCATCTCTTGTAATGGCTAAGCCCTTAACTTCATCATTTGTTTTTAATATTTAATTTTCTAAGCCTTTGTATCTTTAGAATAATCTCTCAAAGTTTTAATTAACTGATTTATTTTAATCATATTTCTCACCTAAAAGTTACTAACCTTTTGCAAAGAAATCCTCTTTTGATTAAATTTGCTCTTAATAAGAATTTTCTAATGAAAATTTATCTAAATTTTAGAAAAATCAATTAATCTATTTAATTCAACATGATAACATGATATTAATTTTACATCCCATTAAATTTTTAATGAGTGAATGATCCATCAGCAAGCCTTAATTCCATTTCATAAGCTAATGATTCAAAAACATGTGAAAGTTTCCTTTTAATATTTCTTAATGCTAATTAATCAATTCAAAAGCTTCTTGTAACCTATCTTAATAATATAATACTAGAGCTCTATTGTTTATGTTTTGAATTAAATGCTTCACTCTGGATTACTCGTTTATTTAATGATTAAATTATAGTTCACTATCAAAGTACAGTTTCAATTACCTCTTTATTTTTAAGTTTATTTTATCATAAATAGCTATAATTTAAGCAATATCTTAAGCTTTTAGGGCTTCTCTTTAGAGTTCTATCACATCTATTATTTCCTTAAATCCTGATTAATTTATAAATTTTTCTGGCATTTAAAAACTTTTATTATTGCTATAGTTGTTATTCTCTTCATCAAATATGCCAATAAGTTCCATAATAATTAAAATGAAACTTTTGAAATCATTCTTATAAGCTTAAACTTCACTATCTACTTAATTTATAGGTTTTTTTCGTTTTTCTATGAATTAAGTGTATCTCTGTTTGTTTTCACTGTCAGTAAATGTGTCAATAGATTCGTTTAAATATAACCACGGTTTAAAGTTAGTAATGGAGAATTTATGATGAGAGTCCTTTTAATTTTACATATGAGGCTGAATTATTTCATTTTCCTACATTTATTGAATAAAGCCCTAATTTTAGTGAAGTGTCTAGACCAATATTTATTATGAGCTCAAATCACAATGAGGTAGATGATTCTATGCACAATCTAATAACTATAATACAATATAAATTAAGGATTATTTAAGAAAATTTAGAAATATCTGAGAGTATCACTAATTTATTCAATAAACTACAGAAGCAACCTCATTTTCTCATCATCATTTTGAATCAAGTATTTTTAAATCTTTATAAAGTCTGATAAATTTGGGGCATTTTCAACAAATTCAGTAATTTAAGTAGGTGACTTTTGCAAAAGGTTTTGTGGAATATAATCATAAGCTGTTATTAAATTAGGATGTGGACATGTATTTACCCACTTAAGATACTACTAACGAAATTGCTATTAATGTATGGCATTTTGCTAAGAGGCAGTAATACTAGCGGAGGTTTTATCTGAGACTTGTTTTAACATAAATTTCTTGTTAAGAGGTTTACAATTGTAAACTTTTGAAGTTGATGATTCAAAATGAGTAACTAATTCAAAATTATCGTTCATTTTATTTTAAATTATAGAACCTTAACTAAAATTCTAAATAAAATTCAAACTTAACATCATTTTGTATTATTTGGATCTGCTCTTTAAGTAATATTAATGTATATATTTTAGGTAAAATACTTGTCTTCTCATGATAAAATAGAAGCAATGCTCTTGAGCAGTCACTACTCTAATACTTATGCTTTCATATATTTAAAGCGCACTCTCTATTGCTATAATCATAGCAATTAAACAAATTCTGCTTATAACATCTTATTTGAGTTGGCTCTACCTAGAGTGGATGAGATGTGGATGATTGAGAAAGAAAATATATTAGTTGTCAAAGATGGCGATTAAGTTATACTATATGCCATTCAAGAGATGATTAAACAATATCAACTGAGTAAAAGCACTAGTAGACATGGGAATAATGAGTAAAATAGATAGTTTGCGATGGGTTAAGAAGGTACTAACAAACTGAGAGTTAAGACTGTACAAGCTGTAAACGAGGATGTAATAATTGATGATGACGAGGATGATGATGAAGAGGAGGAGGAAGTTTAAGAATAAGTAGTAGATAAGATCATTCCTATAGATGATAAATAAGAGAATGTATAAGAAGTTAATGGCCCCACCTAGTAATTAGTAGAAGAAGAAAAACAGTTAAGTCATAGTATAATAAGCTAATTTTATAATATAGCTCTTTTTAATTGAATTATAAAAATTCCCAAGGCTCAGCTATTAGCATTATTGTAAGAATTTCAAACTAAATTAATCTTTAAATGTAGAATTATGATGAAAAGATTCATAGAATAATATGCTCCAGTCCAATTTCTGAACTTGCTTACATAGCAATTCTTTCATAATCAAAGTTTACAATTTATTATCTCTCTTGTGAAGAGGAAGAAGAGGATGAAAATGAAAACGCAAATGCATAAGAAAATGACTAAAATGATATGATTTCAACTAATAAAAGGTTTATCATCGCTAAATCACTGCATTATGAAATTAACGTAAGCTCAAATTTATTGTAAATTAAACACCTTATTATTAGTATTGTGATTTCTAATTGGATAACTTTGGCTTGATTACTCACCTTGACTTTGACTTTAATTGTGAAAAGTTTGTTACAGTGACTAATACAGGACTGCTAAGTTTGTGGGATAATAATAAGAAACAATTTAGCAAAACATTTGGAGAAGGGAGTAGTCAAGTCTAGAATATTAAATGCTTGAGTGATGCCTCTAAAATATTATTAGTTAACTTAAAGCCCTATTTCTCTGTTTACAATCAATTTATTGAATCATTGTAATTAACATATTCTTAAAAGGGGTCATTTAAAAACCTCTCATTTTATCATCGTTTATTTTTATGAATACTGCTTCTAAGTAAGTCCAAACAGTAATGATCAATCCTGACTTAAACTCTGGTAAAATTTGCCACTAACTGAAGTGTGATAAAACTGAGACCTTCGCCTTTGCCCTATTCAAGCAACTCTTAGTGTTTAACATTCAAAGCTGTGAATTTGTAAAATCTTTGTCACTTGATAATATTCTATCAACTTCCACAGGTCCTACTATATATAAGTTAAATACGAACAGTAAATTGCAGTCTAGAGTGTATATTGATGAGCTGTGTAGCTATTTGACATGTTTATCAGAGGATAAGAGATCCATTGATTTCCATCTGTTTAATTACAAAAATTATGCTAAGAAAATTGAAAAGTAACAAGCCAAAGTTGAATATGTGCCTCCACCAAGAGAGGATATTCAATAGAAACTAATAAGAAATGATAAAACTAGCTGCTGCTTTATATTTTGATTAAAATACTCTTAATTTATATTTTAAAGTTCTTATATAACTTCTGAAATTGTAATTCTATATCATAAACTTGGGATCAAACATTGATCACTAATATTCTCTTGGATTTGCTTATTTACCTAAAGAACTTTTAAACACTTAAGTGCATAATATCAAAATATCATACCTTAGAAAGTTAAACAGATTAGACTTTAGACAATAAAATTTCTAAGTAAGTAAATTCATAATTAACTTGCTTAAGAAATTAAACTTAAAGTCATTTTATTATCCTAATGTTCCAAGTTTAGTGAATATGCAGCAAATATGATGTATGATACAACTTCAGATTGGTTTGATAATTATGAAATTGGATTGATTTAGATCTATGTCGATGATTTGGAGTTTCCTGTTCTCTCAACATTAGTTAATTTAGCTTATTGTGTGAACACTGATACTCACCAAAGTTTAAAGTAAGATATTCTAATAATGAATGTTATTTGTAGCTCGTTAGGTGTTGTAGACCCGACGATGGCAGGTAAATCTTATTTATCAATAACTTCAACTACCAATGATGATTAATTTGGGGCCTTTTAAATTTTAAGATTCACTCACAAAGGTATCCCATAATGCCCTATTACTCAAATAAAATGCTCAAACACAAAAGATCAAATTTCCTAGTCCTTTCTGAAAATCACTTTGATGAATATCGGAACAGAAAAGATGTATCTAAAATTTAAATACTCAAACGCCCATCTCTTCACTCTATCTGAATGGTTTGATTGTCGATAGCCAATTCAAGATGAGGGAAATTATGATGATACTGAGGTTAAAATAGAGACATCAATGTTTTAGCCATATGAATATGGATGCAAAATTGATGTGTTTTATGATGGAACAGTTGACGATATTATCTTACATGACATTGGGAATACAACATGGAATAGTATCACTAATGAATATGGTACTTTTGAAAATAGTTTCCTCTTATATAAAATGAAATGAGATGCCAACATTTAAGAATAATGTTAGTTATCAACATTTATTTGGTGCATGTTATGACAATAGTTTTTAATTTATTTAAAATGATTAAAATACATCATGATCATAAATGATGTTTAAAAATAATAAGCTGTTTCCTTATTAAAGAATCTGTCAAACTTAAAATAGGAGAAATATGTATAAATTATACGAAAATTATAATTCAATTGTCTCAAATTTGAATTTAAGTGCGGTATCTGTTCATCACATTACTTAGTATTTAATCGCTAGTACTGCTTTATGAGTCTAAGCGTTAAGACTATATTTGTTGTCTGCCGCTAGGATCACTGTTATTTTTGCTTAAAAAATTGTTATTATTGCTGTTTGGGAAGACATTCTTGAACCCTCCAGCAGGACTTCCAAAAATGTTAGTAGCATTGTTTATGAATAAATTTGGATGCTTAGAAAGCACATTATTACCACTGTTAGGCTCATTACCGCCGCGAGTGCTTTGATAGGTTGAGTAGGAAGATTTTGTTGGCTCTGAATATTTGTTATAAGAAGGCTTGCTTGAGTTACTATAGTTGTTGTCATTATCTTTATTATAGTACTCGTGCTCTTCACGAGTCTCCTCCACTTTATCCAAACCAAGTCCTTGTCTGTATTGGTAAGTTGGGGAATTTTGCTTTGACTGCTAAGCTTAGGCATTTGAATTCTAGTAATAATTCACGTATTTACCCATTACATTTGATGTATCGTATGTACTTTAGGAATCTAAGGAATCTTGCTTCGAGATATTATGACCTAAGTTTTGAAAAGTGGAGAATATCTCCCTATTTTAGTTGAAGTTAAACAGTCCTTCAGGCTTAGATTGTGATCTAGGTAAGCCTGGTGAGAGTATTTAATCAACGAAGTTATCGTTTTTACCGCCCAGTGAGAAAGAATCAATTTTCTCATCTTATTGCTGCTGAAAATTATTGAAGTTCTATTCTCCCATTCCTATTTAGGCGAATTTACCAGTTTAACTTTTTAAGCCAATTAAAGGAGAAACTATGGGCGAATTTGTATTGGTATTAGGATAATTTGCTTTATCAATCTTTACTGATAGGTTCATTTAGTGATATCTACCAGGATTTACTAAAAGAGCATTAGTTGGCATTAAACTCTGAGAACCTATCCTTGCAAGCATTGATTATGATTAAGACTCTTAAATTTATTTAGGAAATTTATTAATTTATAAAAAAACTGGAAAAATTGTGGGTAAATAATTAATGTAAATAATAAAGTAATTATCAATATAAATAACAAATTCATTTTAAGAAATTTTAATTTTGCTCATTAAATTTAAATTCCAAATTTTAATTTCACAGATTTTATTTTTCTATTGTTTAAGCATTATTTATTTTACACTTTAGCATGTTTTAAGGATTAAATTGTTATTGCTAGCTATTGACTTTTTCAAATTTATTAGCTGGTGAATTTAAAATGCTCTGACTTTGATCGTTGAATACAAAATTTTCTCCAACTGGATTGCTCTACTATCTCTAAACTTCCTCAAATCTTTATTGAAAGCTTGCTGGCTCATCTCTTCGGCCAGGGAACGCTTGCATGCTCTTAAAATTAGTCAAATCGCCTGTTGAGCTTTAACCGTTGTTATTTTACATAACAGGGTCAGACCTGCGCTTGAAAGCTGCGAAATCATGCATTATAGCTTCTTCTGCTTAGGACATAGTGGATTTGTTTCTCTCCACTTCTGACTTCAATGAGTAATTGAACATTGAAAAATCAATTATAACAGATATAACTGCAAAAGTTAATCATTTGAAAATAACTAATTCAAGCCAGCTTAGAAAGATTGTTATGCAGGTTTTGGTTTATCATATTCGAAATAATTAGGGTGATATTCTATATCGCTACCGAATCTCTAATTTCCTTTCAAATTCTTATTTGATACCTTTTTTGTTTCTTCATGCTATTAAGTATAATATAATGAGGCGTCTGGCTATTTCACTTTTTCTCTCTAAGTATTTATAGTAGTCTAGGGCTCTAGTTGTAAACTTTAAAGTTGTTTTGGAGAAATCAATTTAAAACCCCAAAAATTTAAGCTAAAATAATGTCATACAGATTTCTTTAAGATTCAAGGGGAAATGTAAATTATTCAATATTAACTTTAATAAAATACTTTACTATAATGGGTTAAAATTGCTGAGCCTACTATTATTGCTGTTTTTATTATGAAGCTTAATTATAAAACGGTTGTGTTATTTACTAAGGAGCTTAGGTATATTGTGGAATACCCTGATTTTACTATTAATCCTGTGAAAATGATGAGACCTAGTTTTAAATCTATATTTTGGGAATATTTTTTTGAATCTGTTATTGCTAATTCTGATAGTATGATTGACTACCTGCTTTAACCTCTATATTTCGAATGTTAGGCGACATGTTCTTTAGCCTTTGGATATCAGTCTTAACATTACATCTTGAGAAATATGGATCTTGAAGAAGTTGCGATGCTGAAGCTCTTTTATTAGGATTGATTTTAAACATTTATTTCATAATTTCAAGGGCTTCTTCACTTGCTCCGGGAATAATAAAATTCATGGGTTTCTTTTTATAGGCGAAATTCTCTAGTTTAATGTTTCTTTTTTAAGCTAGCTTATAGCCGTCTTTCCATTGTTCTAATCTGGGGGTTCCTAGCAATTTAAAAATAGCGTCTAATTAGTCCAACTCAGATGTTCCTGTGAATAAAGGATTAGCATTGAATAATTCTGCCATTACGCAACCGACAGCAAATAAAGAAAGATATTTAATTATGTAAAGATTTCCTAATATAATTTATCTTTTAATGAAAATAAAATAATTTCGTGCTTTGAAGCCCTTAACTTTAAAATAAAAGTAGTTTGAATAAAAATTAAAGTCATTTTTTTAAAATCGATTTCTAATAATTCATTTTATGATTCAACCAAACATTTTGCTTTAAATCAGCTTTTTGATTATAATTTTGAGATCGCAGTACACACTCTGGACTTCTATACCATCTTGTAGAAACATACGATGTCATTGGACCAGTGTTTTTCCCTAAGTCCTTAACTGTACCAAAATCAATCATTTTGACTTCGTAGGAATGAAACCAATAATGAAGTTCTCTGGCTTAATATCCCTATGAATGAACCCTCGAGAGTGAATATAATCGCAAGCTAACAAAATTTATTTTATGATCACTCTAATTTCTTATTCACTTAAACTTCTCGACTCTGCTCTCTTCTTTTCTCGCATGAAGTCTGTCAAATTGTAATCTTGATGTTCAAATACTTCAATATTATTAAAAGCATCATGCATAAGAAATCATTATTTATATTACTATAATAGAATAAAATACCATATGTACTCTTTCATTATCTAGCTCGCATCGTTTCATTTAAACGACATTTGGATGACTAAGTTACTATAAAACTTATATTTCTCTGAGACTAAATGCATCCTCGATAGATTAGTACGACTTTTTTAATTTTTTTATTGCTACTATTTCTCCTGTTTTCAAATCGACACATCGGTAAACATTCAAAAATATAAATTAATTAATAATTAAATTCAAAAGCAGTTTAAAAGCATATAATAATTCTCAATTAATTATGAAAACTACTAATAATGTTATGCATATGTTTAATTTGGGTAATTCAATTAAAATTCTAAAAATAAAGAGTCAAAATCATTAAATGACCATAGGCAATATTACTTAATGTGCTTTAAAATGACTAAGAGACATGTAGAAAATTAGTTTATTACAATGCAATGAATTAGGGGGTAACTCCATAATTATACAATTCAATACTAATTAAAATTAATTTTCATTCTTAGTGGGTATAACTTATTTTCTTATAAGTTCATTTTAAACCTTAATTAAATTTTCCTAATTAATCTATCACTTAACTTATTTCAATAATATATTTATAAATAAATTACCAAAAGTGCCTGAACCTAATTTAGCGATTGACTCATATTGGCCAAGCATGATAACCTTTTCTTTTCTATTCGATGTGGAATTACCTGTTTTACTCATTTTTATCTCAATAACTTTTTTAAAATTGATTGTAGATTCTGTTATATGACTTTTAAAAGTTATTAATAATTTTTTAAGAAAAAGAGTAAATTACAATCTATAGTATATTATGTTTTATCTTAAATTAAGCCTAAATTTTTCATAATTAAATAGTTTTTTTTTAAAAATTGGCTGAGAAATAACAGGTTTTTGATAAAATACAGTAGAATTTCAGTTTTGTCAGAAATATCTATTTTTTAATTTTTTTCCTTTCATTATAATAATTTTAAGGGAAAATAAAAAAAAATATTAATAGTTCTTAATGTTTTAAATATACTTCAAAAATATATAAAAACTGAAATCTAAATCTTTCCATTATTACCTTAAAACTTAGAATTGCATATAATTTTATATGACTTGAATTAAATACTTTTATATCAAATTTGTTATTAAATCAATATATAAATTATCATGAAAAATTTTATTACATTATTTGCTTAAAAATCTATAAAAATATATATATTGCCTCTATTTATTTTCACAGATTTTAATACTTTAATTTGAAATAATCAATATTGAGGACAATATTACGAAATCATATTATATTTAAAATTTTTTAATTCATGTCAATTTTTATATTTGGCAAAAAATTATTATTTTCTAATACTTTCAATTGACATTAAAACTATTCAATAAATTTAATATCAATTTAAATTTTAATTTCCAATTAATTCTGAATTTCATACCTCGTTTATATTATTTTTTTATAAAAAACAAAAAAGACTAACCTATTTTATACAAATATACTTAGAATGAGTATGAAATAATTTATAAATGCAATATCAATTATTATATTGTTTGCTTGGATATTTATCGTAATCCTAATTATAAATATGATTATTGCTTGAGTTAGTTCCTGAGACTTCAAATCTGACACTTTTCTTTGCGTTGGAATTTGAGCATCGAGACTAATTCAACTCACTTTACTATTTGTAGTTGATTTACTATAAAGTGTAGTAATTTAAATGATTACATTATAATTTACTGAATTATGATAGAATTTATTGAGACTAAATTTACATAAAATAAAGTGTTGTCTGAAGTGTCATTAGTATTCCTTAGTGCAAAACTATCTTTTTACATGGAGCTATCACTCTACTTCGAGTTATTTTTGCTATTTTTCAAGCATGATCCCCCACTAGTACTGTTCTCTCTCGATGTTCTAATAATCCTAGGTTGCAGGTACTATTCTTCATTTTCATGTAAAATTTATCTATCTTTATCATCTTGCCTTAATGCCCTCTCAGTTTAGTGCGAAGACTTTACTGCTGAATCTGGTCTTAACAACTTTTTTGTTTTAGATTTGTGTTAATCTCTTACTGGTTTATTATCTTATTGTGCTAAAGGCATGTTAGAATTTCTAGAGTGCTAATGATATCTATAAGTTTCATCGTTTTCCTGGGAATCTTCGTCTTTATTGATTTAATTGTTTCCTCTCTGAGATTATTTCTCATGATTTTATTCCTCGTGTTTGAGCTTATTTTAATACTTTTAGAGCAGCATCTTCTCTAATTTTTCAGTGAGATACTTTAATTCTTTCTTTAGTTCTTAATTTTCTTTTTTAACTTCATCTGCAAGAGATGAAAGTTCCTTGATATCAGAGATATGCCTAGAAATCAATTGCTCCTTTTCAAGATTGTAATTGTCTTTTATATCGTCGATTTCTTCCTTTGCTTTTTGAACTTTTAGTTCTGCATCCAACATCAATTTTCTCATTTCATCAATCATTAAATATAAACTTCATTTAAAATTCAACCCGTGTAATAAAATTGCTTAAAATTGTCTTGTGTGCTTTCTTCAATTAATGAAGCAATTTAATATTGTGCTCTTTCTCAACCATGCTCGTATCTTGTTTATATTCAGTACCTTATAATTAGGAGTTATAAATTTAAGATTTCCCCTTGTCACAAAGCTATTACAAAAGTTTCTGGGTTTCAGTTTGAAAAGTTTACACTAATATCTGCTTATCAGAATCCATAATCTCAATTTGCTCCTGCTAGTCACATATCTTTTACTGAAGTTCATTTATTTCTTGTTCTGACTGTGTGAATTTCACTTTGAAATCTTCAAGTTTGCGAAGTAGTTGCTCCTGGAGTTACTAGTTTTATAATTCTAGGTCATTTATTTAGAGTGATTAATCTTATAATAAGGAGGATTGATGGTCGATTTGAGATAGAAGTTATGATCTTTCTTTTGAAAATTGCTCAGCCTATATTCTCTGTTTTAAATAAAAACGTAAGGCTTTCATAAAAACCTGAGACAAAAATACTTTTAATTCAAAGAATTTATAAAATGTTACAACTAATCTTCATCAAACTTATTTTCAAAATGTTGAATATGTTTCTCAAGCTCTTTGCATTTGTTCATTAAATACTGCACCTAGTCATTTTTATCATCAAACGTATTTTAGAGAGGTATCAGCTATTCTTAAAGTTCTACAATTTCATGTCTTTACCTTTGTCTTGAGAATTAAAATGAAATTGCTATAAATCTATAGAAAATCTTTTGCTTTAAACTTTCAACATGTTTCTATCTAAATTAATGAACTTTTTATTTATTTAGCTTTTACATCAATGTAAACTATTTCATAACTCTGTAAATCTATCTTAGCTTTGTTTTTATTTTAATTCTTAATTTATGTACTGCCATCTTATTAAGGTCTCTTGATTTTTTAACCATTGATTTCAATGTCTTCAACACTTTAAATTTAGCGACTCTTTATTCTAAAAGTTCATCTCTAAATTTCATTCTCCAAATGTGCAAAACTTTATATTAAACCTTGGCATTTTAGTAATTTTTTACTGCAGTGTAACATTTTTCAGTTCTATGCTATTTCAGGCAAGAATTTTGGAAACTTCTCAAGAATATCTTTTTCTTTAATATCAACCAGCGAATGTGAAAGAATTTAACCTTAGACTCTAATGTAGTTTACTTGAGATAGGTTTTATGCCATTTCTTTAAAAATCTCTTTTTACTAAACTGCAATTAAATTTTTTGGAGAGGCTCCTTCTTTGAACGCTCTAATTTATAAAAGAGTAGAGCACTGAATGATTTTATTAGCAGTGATCTATTATGCTTTTGCTTAATTTATTTTATTTTAGGTTTAAAAGTGCGTTTTCTATACAAAATATTCTTAAAGATCTTGTTAAAGCATTAAGATTCCAAATGTCGCTTATATTTGTTTAAGGCTTTCAATATTTTATGGTTTTACAAGGGAATTGTTTTAAAAACAACATTTTGAAAATGTCTCATATAGAATCTTTTTCTGAAATAAGTCACAAGTGAATTAAAATACTCTTATTGTTAAGGATTATAAGGCATTTAATTTTGCCTTGAAATAATCTTCAAACTCTTTATAACTTTGTTTTTAAGTAAAATTTATCTTACTTATTATGAATTATAATTCTATCTCCTTCTTTGTTCTTAAATTTATCTATAGATATACAAGCTTTTGAATGACTTTTATCTCAACAGGATTGCTTTCCTATAATTATAACCTCTTAGTCTCTGCATTACTTATCTGTTCTTATAAAATTTATGTAGAATTGCAAACTTCAAGTTTATCTCTTTTTGTACTTTTAGTTGCTTGACATGCTTTTACAAAGCTGAATTTTATCTAAAGTATAAGAAGCTAATCAATTTAAGGAATCTCTCTTTTTTGCTATTTTTCTACAATAGATAGTTCCCTAATCTCTTATGTGTTAAGCAACTGAAATAAAATTCCTTAAGCCATTTCTTTTTCAATTAGTAATCTCTAAATCTTTTAGCAATTTCTATCTTCCCCTGCTCATAGATATCTTGATTCAACTGCTCATGATGTTTTTACATATTTGCTTGGCTTTATTCAATTTCAATGAGTCTTTACTATAAAACTTTATTTTCTTCTTCGAGATATTCTAAATGCTATTTCAATTATTCTTACATTTCTTGAAAATGTTCCTTATCGTCTAAAGTGGATTTTAGTTGTTTTTATAAGTTTATAATCTGGTCTTTAGCCTACTCCACATTTGATCTGTTTTACTCTTAAAATTCTTTGATTTTATCAATTAGTTTTTTGTTTTTATCTTATAAATCGTAATTTGCTTAATCTCTTTATTTTAGTTATTAAAGCATAGATTTAAAATAAGAAAATAATATGGTGTTTTGGAATAGTTAATAAAAATATAGTTATAACTAACTTGCCGATATTTATTATATTTTAAATGTAAAAATTAAATATAGCACATAAAATACCAAATAAAATAATAAAAATAGATTTAATGATACAATTATTTTTACTAGTTTGTATTTGTTTAATCAACATATTTAATTTAATTTATAATTGTTTTTTCCTCTCAATTCATCATAAATGAGAGACGGTGTTTTATTCTAGAGTCTCTACTTTATCAAGCATTTATAAGCTAAATTAAAGATCTTAATCTGGTTTCTTCTAGTTGTTAAAAAGAGAGCCTTGACCACTTTATGACTTCTATTAAGGCATTTTATTGTTTATGATAGAATTTGGGGATATAGTAATTTAGTTAACTTTGCTTGGTTAAGGATCAAAATTATTAGTGTCATTAAGCAACAATCCACTGAAAGTTTGATCAGCCAGAAGGTTTGTAGTATCATGAATATTTATAAAGCTGTTTTCTTTCACATCAAGGAGCTTTGTTAGGTTCATTTGTTAGATGTCTCCAAGACTTTTTTCTGTTCTTTTTCTCCGCTTCTTTGATTAAGTTGAGCCAATTGTATTTTTATTCTTGCCTTAAGTCGAAATGACTTTCTTGATACTTTTATTGTCTGATGTCAAGTTAAAGCTTATGTTTTAATTTAATGTGCCACCCATTAGTTGATTCTCTTAATTATTATTGTTGAATTCCTTCAAGGTCCTTAATGGAGAGTACTCTGTTTAGATTATCCTGGGAGATAGAATTCCATACAATTAATTTTAGGGAAGTGAATTTAAGTCTCTTGGGGTATTAGAGAAAGATGAGACTTGCTTTGTGTGGATAGCTGTACTTTGGTTGCTTTTCAAGATAGTTTCTAGATTTTATCTCTTTAAAGCTATACTTTGTTACAATTTCATCATGTAATCTGAAAACTTCTGATCCCAGGTTTAATCAACAGATCTTTTGCTAAATGTATCACATAATTTGTTCTAGTTTACTATATAAGTTCTCTCAAACCAAGTGTTAATGTGATAATTTTCAAAATTACTAGGACTGCATAATTTAAGAACAGAATTTAGGTCTAAAGCTATTCTTTAGTCTAGAATATAACCAAGATTCCTCAAATGATCATGAATTTAAATTTTTCTATGAATTTACTCAAGCATGGTAACGGTTAAGTTTAAGTTAAACAACATCTCAATAATTGCTTGCTGCTTTTTATAAATTACTTCACTTTCTTATCTTTCACTCTATTTAATTTATTGGCCATCTAAATTCTTCAATTATGGCAATAGATAAATAATAGTTGCTCTAATATTTGGGAATAAGTTTACAATAGGATTTCCTTCAATTCTTAAGTTTTCCAATTAACTTAACAATTTCAGTTTCTTCAATTCCTCTATGCTTAGGATTTTATTGAAACTCAAGCTTAGACTGCGAATATTAGGAAATTGTAGTAAGTTATCTAATTCACTTAGGTTATTGTTACTTAAATACACAGTCTCTAAGCCATTTAGTTTTTATGAGTTCAAATTATCTATAAAGTCTATCTGTTTTTCTACAAGGGATAATTTAGTGTTATTGTCAGAAAGAGATTTAGGATTTTTCAAGATAATCTAGCTCAGAGTCACTTTTTAATTTTATTCATATTTCTATGTCAACTTCATATTTTAAGTTTCTGCACTGAAACTTTAACTCTAGATCATTTTTGGCTGCTGAACCTGCTGTTAATTATCATAAACTCTAGATTAATTATTTGAGTTCATGATTATGATGCTGCTATTATTCATAGCGTTTTGATATGACATGGGGGATGTTAACAAGGACTCACTTAACATTGAGATAGAGAAATTGCTAATGGGAGATTGTTAATTTTAAGTATATCAACCATTATTAATGCTTTTACTGGCACTATTTTGAAAATTACTGTTTTAAGGATCATTACTTAAGCTTCTATCTTTTTGAAATGATAACTAAAACATAAAATTAGGCCATGATTTTCTATATTTTAAATGAAATCTCACTTACAGGTCTTTTTTATTTTAAGGCTGCTTGTTTATTTTTCAAATTTGAATATTTCATTTCGTTTAACTTAATTAAATACTAAATTATTATTTAAATTAACTAAAATAAAATAATCATTTACTTTATATTTATAAAAATCGCATTAATTTTAATGAAGTCCGAAATATCTCATTAATCCTCTAAAATGCCACTCATAGATTTCTATAACCCCAAATCCATGTCATACCAATAAAATCTTTAAAAATAAGAATATAAGAATGCTATTAATACGTAGACTAAAAATTCTATAACAACAATGATTCTCTAGCCTAAAAAAGTACAAGTAAAGTAAACTCTGACAAATAGATCTCAACTTTTGCAGAAATCCTAATCAAATATCTCCTAAACTTAGAGATAAAAAAGTGACATATTAAAGAGACTTAATACAAGTACTCACTAAATATTTGAACATGATTTGAGGATAGAAGACAGCGAAGTCGATAAATAATATCAAAAGTTGAAGAGTGAACAAATTAAAGCATAAAATAATTAATCAATCAACATCCTATAGAAATTTAGTGAGTTGAAAAAGAATTAAGAGAGCTAGGAATAGTTAGGGATTAATGTGATTATTGATGGAGAGCAGGCTATAGACAAACATCATGATATCTATAATATGATGGCTTAATCAATTATTAAGAAGAAGAAAGAAGTTGATTCTATTATTGAACTTAATAAAGACAAGTATGTCACTTCTCCATATAGAGTATAAAACAAGAATTATTATAAATTTTAATAGAAACATATAGAGTCAAACATCTTAAGATTAGACCACCAATAATATATCCAAAGGACAATAAGGATTAGCTGTTTTTGATGAGTGAGGCGGATAGAAAGATTAAGACATTCTCAACAAGTCACTACAAATTTTATTAAGTATATAAAATTTCAAGCTCTCTACTATTTGAAATTTAGCTTAGTCTGCTAATTTCTATACATAATTTAAATTTTATGGGGAATAAAGCATTAACAGAGCTCAAACAGCAGAAAAATCTGCTCACAGAAATATTTAAAACACTTCTTCCAACCCAAATAATTAAACTAATACTAAAGTTAACCTGAAGTTTAATCTAAATGTAAACAAGGCAATTTCGGGGCATTAATAAATTGACTTAAAAGAGAGTAGCAATTACAAAGATTTGAGTGAACTGAGGAGGTAAGAATAAGAGGAGCGAGAAAGAATGCTCCTAAATTAAAGTTAATAGTTAAGTCAATCTTATCTGGGTAACTTATTTAATTGATTATATGTCATTAATCATATTTAAAATAACTAGGAGGAGTAATTTAATATGACTTAGACGAACATAAAAATAGTAGAACAAAGAAAGTTTAATTAACAGTAGATTGAAGAATCAGAAAAGAAACTCATAAAATAAGCTTTATTCTTTAAGAAAAAAGAAAGAGCAGAGTAAGGCTTCTCATTTGGCTCATAGCAAATCCTATAAATAAATGAAAGTAGCAATACTTAAAAATAGTAATAATACTTTATGTATTAAAATGTAACAAGCCCGATGAGCTAATAAAACCAAAGTACAAGTAAAAGTTAAACTAAGTCAATTTTGAATGATAAAGTTGATTCGAGGAAGTTAAATTCAAGCTAAAAGAACATATATTCAGATTAAAAATCTGATTAGTCTTTAAATGGGGTTTATGCTAGTAAGGGTAGAAATCTTTATTTTAAAAGACAGAGATACAGTGTCAATGATGACGATAACAAGTAAAACAAAGAACTGCAACAAAAACTCAAAAAGCTATAAGAGGAAACATTAAAGAAAATGGAAAGTTACAATATTAAACCGCCTTCTAAATGGCAGAAACAAGTACAGATGAATTAAACTATGAGAGAAAGTTCTGATGCATAATCTTTTATGTAGTCTTCAATGAGTAAGAATCAGTCACTGCTATAAAAGAAAATTATCACAGCTCCTTTCATTAATGAGCAGAAAGATTTTGGGATGACTAGCTAAAATTTCAATCAAAGATCTAAGACTCCACTCTAACCCAAAGGCACTTAATTTGTTAGTGCTTACGAAAATAAAGCATCCACAGCCAATAAATAAACAAGACAAAGTAAAGTCAGTGCGAACACTTACTATGGTTTGGATTTATAGTAGCAACCTGCTCCTTCAATTACAAAATACTCAAACATTCTAAATGGCTATAGTAATAACTTGATAAACACAGACAACACAGCATACCAAACTTATCATAAAGGTAATAATCTGTAAAATGATCATTCAATAATCATAAAGTCTCCACTCTCCCAATAATCTGCAGTAGGAAAATTGTAGGGTTCTTAAAACGATGAATCATTTATGTCATTTCATTCTCCAAAGAGCAGTTTAATATTTAGGAGTAAAATATGATTAAATGAAATTTACTAAAAATTCCATAATTTAATTATTTATCTAGAATCATTTTAAAAGTTTTTATCAGGATTCAAGTGAAAGAAAACTTGCTATATTAAATTAATAAAACACTCGACTTATTTATGTTTTGATATGTATTTTAATAGTACTTTCATTTAAAATGCTAAGTTTGATACTAATATAGTTTGGTATAATATTAATTCGAGACAGAGAATCAATTAGAATCTCTGATAATGTTGAAGGGGTCAAATTGAGAATCGTAATCCATGCCATTTCTTTTTAGAATTTTACTCTCTTCAATTTTAAGATAGTCTTTTGTATTTCTATATCTTCTTTCAAGTTCTAGCTCTCTAATTTACAAAATTAAATTTTATAATTTTTTATTTTTATTGAAAGAATTTAAAGATTATTTGCTATTTCACATATTTATTGTAATTTTAATTAACACAAATTTATGATGAGAATAGTTTGTTAAGTTTTTTCTGATATAAATCATATTCTTGTTTCGATACAAAAGCTTCAAAATTAATCAAAGAGAGTAATTCAAGTTCAATAAATTTCATTTTATTAATGTTTGGAAGTGGCTAGGTTACAGCACTTTAGCATTCACAATCTTGTGAGCTACAATTCCTCTGATATTCCTTAGAAAAACTGATTAAGGGTTTTAAGGGTTTATTGTAAATCTCAGTTTCAGATTCGATAAACTTAGCGGCAATAATTACAAAACCAAGTGCGATACTTATTACATTTATTTTTAATTTACTATTTGTATAGTTACAAGATAAAAAAATTATTCTATTTCTTTTTATACTCATAATCTAAAATTAAAATGACTTTTGCACAATAATTTCATTAATATTGTAGAATAGTTTAAAAAATGTAAATATAAGTTCCTTGAATTAATTCATAGGATATTTAAATTAATTCTTAACTATATTTTATATAATAGTTTAAGTGATATAAAACAACTTTTAATCAAATACGAGGTATTTATAAATCAAAAATATAATTTATTTCTAGATTGGCAACCAAATTATATCAACTTTTAAGAACAAATATTGGTGCATTCAATTCTAATAGAAATTATTTTATATAATTTTCCAAATAAAATGCTAGTTTTCCAAAATTTTGAATTTTTCTACATATACATTTGATGAATTTAGTAGCAGTTTTTAATTTAGTTTGGATGCTCTATCAATATAAATCAAAGCCATTATATAAGCCTCATGAGGTAAGCACTAAGAATGTAGGAATTTCATTTTATTATGAATTTAATTGCTTTTTTCATCCTTTATTTATAAGCATACGTTTTGTTTATTTTTACAGTGCTTATTCAAAGTATATCCTTCATTATTTATTAAAGTTTTGCATAATATCTGCTCTTCGTCAGTGATCTGATCAGGATCCTTGCATGATTTTTAAAAAGTGTTTTGATTACCATTTTTATCAACAAATAGTGGATAGTATATGTTAGTGAGCTTTACTATGTCTTCATGTGGGTCGATTGATGTTGTTATCTGTGCGAGAACACTTATCATTTTCAAATAATTCTTTTCCTCTCTGAACTTAATCATATTCTTAGATAAATCTTATTTGCAATTAATTCTCTTTTTATATCGATTCAATTTAAATTAATATACTATCCAATCCTATTCTTAGCTTATCCTATGAAATTATAGATTTGTATAAGATATAGAAATTATTCAGTAAAGAAATTAATAGTCTATAAAAAAATAATAATATCTTAATAAGCTCCTCTCATATAAGAAGTAAGTTTATATAAATAATACCCGATAGTCACATATTTATTATAGATCCCTTATTAAAACCTAGGAATGAAGATTTGTATTCGACATTTCTCTAATCAAAGTCTCTGCTTACATCTTTATGATGCAGGAAATCTTACAAACTCTTCTTTAAATCTTCTATAGTGCCGAACTCATCGAAGTCAGTATCAGATATCTTATCTAGAGTCCACTCAGAATAGTTTCGGGAGCTTTTCTTGTGAAAATTACTACGTTTTCTACTTTTTATTGATAAGGGGGATTGCTTCATTCGATTTTCCATGTTGAAGTCACTAGGATTAATTTACTCAGCTAGTCTGAGCTCCTACTTTTTTACTTTTATTTGGAAAGTCTTCTTCCTCAATAAAGCTTATTCCTTTTTTGCGCCTAATTTCCCATCATTCTCTTCCTCTTTAATATTTTGGTATGTGTAAATAATGAATACATAAATTAAGATTTTAATTGATAATAAACTCACCCTATAATATTTTCTAAGTTATTAACCATGGAATAATCTCGCTTAAATGGACTTTATGTGGCTCTTATCAACCCTTCATCTCGAGGTTTCCCAATGATCAATGGAGAAAGTAGAATGCTTCCAAGATTTTTCTAGGGTACAGTAACCTTGAGTGAGCCAAAAGGCAGAGCTCTTTTTAAACCAGCTGATGCAGGAGAATTCATTGAACTAAACAATGAAACATTATTTGAGATCATATTAGCAAACATACTGTCATTGTTATTAAACTTTTCATTTGCGAATCCTTGAGCTATTAGGTACTCTTTCATTTATTGGAAATTTATTTCACCAGAATTTTAGCGGTCAGGACTTTCTTCGTTATCATTTTAATTTTTGCTTTATTCTTAAGATTGCTTCTGCGGAATCATTAAACTTGAATCTTCGTTTTAAAACATTGCAGTGACTTTTCGATTTCTTTGATTTCCTAATCTGTTTGGTAATTACATTTATTCTTAATCACCAGTTTGAGGATTTGAAGTCTGTCCTCTTTGTGACTCATGTCCTTTCGCATGTTTCGTTCTTCTTGTGTTTTATTTTTTTAACTTGTTGCCTTCTTAACCATCTTTACTCTTTTCTTTTTTGGATTGCCTTAACATTTTTTACTAAAATCATAAATTAATCTAAACAAATCTATTACCTAAAGAACGTTCCAATCGTAGTTAAAATCTTCTTTAAATCCACTTTTATGATAAAGATCTTTAAATCTTGAAATTAGAGATTTATAATCAGGTTTCTCTTCGTACTCCAAGTTTCTGACATATTCCATATAATCAATAAATTCTCCTAATAATTTGTTATTAAAACCCCTAAATTGTTAAACTTACTGGGATACCCATTAAGCAAAACTTCCATGTTCGTCTCTAATTTAGCTTCCATAATTTTCTTGTACTTTTTGGATTTTTCTTTGCATCTTACATTTTACCAAGGCAACCCTCCCATTAACATATAAATTATCATGTATCCCAAGGCTTCCATATCATCTCGGCGACTTTATTCCAATCCATAATGAGCATTAATTGATGCATATCTAGCTGTACCAGTTAGACTTCTGTGCTTTGCTTGAGCCATGTGTTAATTTCTTTGATTCTTGTATCGCTTAGCCAGACCGAAATCAATCAAATATAGAGTATTAACATGTCCCTAGCCCCCTATTAGAAAGTTATCTGGCTTTAAGTCTCGATGCACTATAGAATTGTTATGCAAACACTCTAGTCTTTTTATCTATAAGAAAATATTTGACAATAATAGGAACTTACAGCTTAATCTGCAAGAATTAGTACAGTTTTAAGTGAGAATTTTCGATTGCAATAATTGAATAAATCTTCCAAACTTGGACCAAGCATGTCTAAAGCCATAAAATTAAATTCACTTTCAGTGCCTGTTCCATAGAGAGTTGAAAATCCTTCATTTCCTTGCATATGTTTTATAACTTTACTCTCATACTAGATTTATGGGTATCTAGCTTATATTGACTCCTAAGTTATTAGTTTAAATAAGTTGCTTAATTATGATCAATATTATGAATGAGAGCATTAGACATAACTCAATATTTTTTTACTATTAAACTAAATTAAAACTTACAAATTTCATTGCGATATTCTAGTTATTTTGCTTGTCAAATCCTAAAAAAGAAGATGTTTTATTTAACTTATTTTTATTTACCAGCAAAGATAGTTCCAAAAGTTCCCTGACCAATTTATTTAAGTACAGTAAATCTACCCCCAAATACCTGATCTTTTTAGGGTTGATTAATGCTTTCCATTTTATATATTAAAATTGCCTATTTAAAATATAAATCTCAGATTAAATATTTAAGAAAGCATGAATTCGAGCATTTAATTAAATTAGTTTTACTTTTAACCTAAATCTTTTTATTTCAAATTTATTGATGGATCTTACATTACTTCGATGTATAATTTTTCAGTCATTTTACGATTAAAAACACAATATACTTATTTTGTATTTATTATGTTCTAAATACAATAAGATTTGTAGATTTTATTTTTAATAGGGAAATACAGTCTCTAACAGTTTAGTATATTTCTAATTAAAATACGTCTAAAACCACTTAATTAATAAGTATATATTTTTATCCACATAGTAATAAAGATGCCCGGAAGCGACGTTCACGACATGTCATATTATGCCAAATGCATGGTTGGAGGTATCCTCTCATGCGGTATTACCCACACCCTTGTGTGCCCACTCGATATTATCAAGTGCAGAAAGCAGGTACGGAATCTAGATAATTTAAAGTTCACCTGCAGCAATTTCCAGTCAATATGAGCGAAGGATTACGTTTCAAAGGATTAGTGATTAGAGATTGGAGTTGTAATTGAATACCAAAATATTATATTATATATAATTTTTCTAATGATTTATTGGAAATTATAAGGATTTTATTTAAATGTTTTGAAATTAATAGAATAATTTGCAAATCCAAACTAAAATCCATCAAAATTAAATTTCTAAATAGTTTTAAATCTATTGATTAGAAATTGCTGCAGACACCCCTAACTTATAATATAAAAATTATAAGTACTTGAGTTTTAATTTGATTATATAAATGCAAAACAAGTATATCTTACTTTTGATATAGGTCAACCCTACTCTCTACAAGAGCGTTGGTGATGGTTTCAGCACTATCTACAGAACAGAAGGTTTCAGAGGTTTGACAGTCGTAAGTATTCATATCCATTTTTCTTCACGTCATTGACTATATGACGATATGATGTGCATGCAAATATCAACCACCTATTTTATAGGGATGGGCTCCAACTTTCATTGGTTACTCCATGCAAGGTTTCGGAAAGTTCGGTTTCTATGAAATGTTCAAGGACGTCTACAAGGCTGCCTTCGGTGTCAACGCTGCCAAGTATCAAACCTTCGGTTTCCTCCTCTCATCAGCCTGCGCTGAGGTCATTGCTGATTGTTTCCTCGCACCCATGGAAGCAGTAAGTATTGGTGTTCCACACAGTCTACTTATCTTTAATAATCTTAATCAAATATTTATAATTATGTCCTATAGCTCAAAGTTAGAATCGAAACCATACAAACTACTTTAAAAAATACCAATTTTTCTTTATAATTCGTGAAATATTAAAGTTTAGAAAAAAAACATCTCGATAAAAATAATTTGATTTGATTTGTTAAAATTACCAAAAATATAGCTAAACAAATCACATATCTTTTATAATTTTAGATAGTGCATATATTTTGAAATTATAGCATATTATAAGTTAATTATATTAAATAGGAAGTATTTAAGTTATCTACTAAGAAAAAATAAAATAAAATTTGCAGCATCAGATGTTGATATGTTGAAATATAGGTTAGAATTTTGTGATTATTTAAATCATGATTTATTTAATAATATTAAATAGAAATAAATTGGTTAGGGATTTTTATTATACACTGTAGAATTCGGAGATCAGAATAAAATTTATAAATAAAGAAATATTTTAGGATTAGTAGTACATTATAGTATTTACTATTTCATAAAAAAAATCTTCCAGTATATAAATAAAGGAGAAAAAAATATTTCTGCTAAAATAATCATTCTTTAAAAAAAATCTAATTATTATATAATTAAAACATTGTTCAGCTAGTTCATGAAAAAATTTAGGAAATTGAATGCAAACTGCTGATAAAGGTACCTTCACCACCAGCTTCACTAAGGGATTCAACCAAATCAAGGCTAATGAGGGAGTTAACGGCTTCTACAAGGGTCTCTCCCCACTCTGGATGAGACAAGTCCCCTACACCATGGTCAAGTTCGCCGCTTTCGAAAACACCGTCAAGGCTTTCTACAAGTATATCTTCACAAACCCAAGAGACACCTACTCAAAGAACTTCCAATTGATGATCACCTTCCTCTCAGGTTACTGGGCCGGTATCTTCTGCGCTGTCGTTTCTCACCCAGCTGACGTTATGGTCTCAATCCTCAACAAAAAATCCTCAGATGCTCCAGTTCTTCAACAAGTTAAGGGTATCTACGGAGAAATCGGATTCAAGGGTCTATGGAACGGTCTTGGAGCAAGAATCGTCATGGTCGGAACCCTCACTGGTCTCCAATGGTGGATCTATGATTCATTCAAGGTAGCCTGCGGTCTCCAAACCACTGGTGGAAAGTGATTATGAACAGCATTATTTCTTTAGTCAATATTATAGAAATAGTACACAATTTATACTTAATTTTCCAAATGCTTGATTCTTCCCCTTTTTATTGATAAAATTTTAATTAAACTAATTTCCCAATATTGCTAATAAAATAAACAAGCGAGAGCGCTTTTATTAACTTATTTAAATTACAGATTTTATTCACACTTGAAACTTCCCTCTCACTCTCTCATTCATATCCACAAGTGATTACAAGTTATTTTAATTTATAGAAGATATATTGTAGTGATTCTATCGTCAGCATATTTTGAATCTTCGCATTTTAAATAAGGAAGAAGAAACGCTACATATAATTTTATAAATAAATTCAAGACATAATTAGTAAAATTTAAATAAAATGAGAGTCTAAGTAAAACAAACGACTTACAGGAGCAATTTGATTTTATTATATATAAATTGATATCATAAATCACATAAAATTAGTATTCTAATATTTTTAAATTTGTATATGTCTCACAAAGGGTACAATTATTTACTGTTGTACTATTTCTGCTTAACTATATATAACGGATTGATGTGCTATATGACTCAGCACATTTTACGCTACAGAGAAGCCAAAAAAGAATGTAATGTCATGAATTACGATGAAACTGCTTGGAATGACCATGATCATATTGAAGATGAAGACTATACTGATGTCGCTTTGAGATTAAATAACATTATTTAAGTTATATTAATTGAAATTTAATTATAGTTATTTTTTATAGTTGAGGAGAATTTGGGGGTTCCTCTTTTATAATTGAATCATAGTAAATTATAAGATTCAAAATAGTGATATGGATGTATATGCTTTCATTTGGATTGGAATTCATTCGATCAATCTGCACGCTAATTTACTTGAAATTCTAAAACAGACTGTTCTATAATCTAACTTTGATGTTTGTGGCTAATGATTGCCTTACTATTGTTTCTTTCATAGCACTCCACGTTTTAAGACTGCAATATTGTGTTAAACAATAGTTTAATTTTCCATATTTTTAATATTCAGGAAGATACTGTTCAGGTGACTATGCATCGGAGCAAGAGGACACTAGTAAACTTCTAACTCAGAGAGGTTCCTATCTACTATTCCTAATAGGGATGGGTTGGCTAATAATGATATTAAGCTCAATAACACTATTTTGCATCAGGAGGGTTTGATTTGTACTATAGCAACATACAACAAGTATTAGTAATTAAAATAGAAATAATATTAGTCACTAGGAGTTGAGAGATGGTATAAAAGAATTTGAATAATTATATGATAAAAACTCCTCGTTAAAATTGCTCTGAAAATATAATATCAATAAAAAATAAAACTTCTCAAAAGGACATTAGAGTAATTGTAAAATGCCAATAAAAAGTTTGTACAAATGCAATTTTCTTAGTAATTTATATAAATACTTTACTTTTTTTTTCAAATAATTAACTTTGAGTAATTAGTAAGAAAAATATATATTATCACAATTCAAATTCCTCATTTTATCTCATAAATCAACAATTATAACAATTATTGATAGAGATACAAACAATTATTAATCATAAAATATAGAATTACAAAAATAATATAGATTTTAAATTAAATTTAAGAAAATACAACATTTCAAAATAAAAATGTTTTTCACAAAAAATAAACAACCAACTAACTAACTTCATATTTACACTGATACCGGTCTAGAATTTTAGCTTCCTAATTAAGACAAATCTTATAAACTTAGGATTTATTATATTTTATATGAAACTTTGTATGAATATATTCTTAGAAATTTGTAGATAAAATATTAAAAAAACTTGATAAAGTTTAAGATATTTCAAATAAAGTAGTAAATCGAGGAGGCATAAATTGCTAAAATAGATTAGTAATTATTGAAGATAGCAGCTGATCAGTCTATAATATTGAATGATGATAAGTCCTTGTAAGACTACGGAATTACTTTTGAAAATTAGCAGGGAGGTAAGCTAAACTAAAACTTAAAATTGAGTTATATTGCTTTATTTAATTCTAAATTTCATTGTTCTAAAGGTGAATTGCTTCTTTGTATAAGTCAGACGCCCATTATAATGAGGGTAAATTTGAGTCACACTTTGAAAAGACATGGCTCATTTGTGAATAATAAAAGTTCAACTTAGCAATTGCAAATTCCACTTCAGGATACAAGTGGGGGAAGCGCA
Source organism: Oxytricha trifallax (assembly GCA_000711775.1). NCBI lineage: Eukaryota > Ciliophora > Spirotrichea > Sporadotrichida > Oxytrichidae > Oxytricha > Oxytricha trifallax. The sequence goes on along the minus strand of ARYC01005109.1, from coordinate 6,943 downwards.
TTAATTCCAAGCAGTTAAGATGAACTTGAATTGAAAACTTACTCTAATTGCTCAATCTACACTCTCAAGTCTTTAATAATGAAAAATACAGCTATTCCTATAAGTGATTAAGTCCTTAGTTACCAAGGTTAAACTCTTGATAATACAATGCCTTTAAGTAACTACGGTATATTCGATCATACTTATAATAACAGCTAGAAATAAGGAAGTTAACAAAATATGAGCAATATGTATCGAAATAACTCTACAGGGGATAATTCAATTTCAAACATTAACCATCACATGTCTTCTCAAATTGTAGAATTAAATGAGTACGAAGTAACTTTAATTACAATGAAAAAGAAACCTCCTATCGTTCCATCCCTCAATTTCAACTCAACTTAAAATCATAGGAAAACAGGCCTAACTTTATCACATTTAGCTTCTAATAATTACAACTCAAATGATGGTAATGGTCATAACTCCTCGCTGCTTATGACTTAATAGCCCAATCAAGATTTGCATTCAAGTTTTTAAGTTTCCCTTGGCATTGATTTTACTTTCAATACAATTAAAAATGTGAAAAAAGTAAACTGGAAAGATGATGCGCCATGGTATAGAGAAATATCTGATGGACTTAGTTGGATTTGTTATTGCCAGAATCCTAAATGTCTCGCAAATAAGTAAATGGTCGTAATAAACAAGGGATATGGTGTTTACTCAATCAAGAAAGAAATGACTTAAATAAAATGTCCATGCTGTCTCACAGGAAAATATTTGGAAGTGAAAAATAGTGGGTTTGTAAACTGCGAGTGGGCTATGCGAGGCATCCTAAACCGCAATAAAGAAAGCAAAATTTATGCAGATGGGAAGACGTATGATAGCAAGCTTTACACCTTCAAAGAATGCGATTATAAGACAATTTGGTTTGCTCTGGACATCATGGTAAAATAATTAGATGAAAAGACAGCTCTGCGAAATCTACCAAGCGCTAGGGAGGATAAAGTAAAGAACAATTAAATGATTGATAAAGCACTAGAGTAAGAAGGCGTACCATTAGTCTAAATAGTGAAAGACAAAGGACATAATAAAAACAATGAATTTGATGCTGATTCTGATTCATCATTCACCGACTCAGAGAATGGAGAAGATTAGTAAAACTTATAAAACAATCCTAATAAATAAGAAACCACTCAAAAACAGCCTCAAAGTGAAATGCACTTAAAGAAGCATGAAAAGCAACTTATGAAAATTTAGAATATACAATATTTACCAAGTAATAGAGGGCCAAGAGGTGCTTTTTGCTGCACTGATAATGGGATTGCAGTTGGTTGTACTGGTAAAAGCTTAAAAGTCAATACATAAGAGGATGTTCAGCCCCCACAAGATGATAAAGAAAACAACACTAAATGTATAATATTTTGAATATTTTTGCTTTTTGTATCTGTAATTATCTATAACTATATCAAAATTGTTGCATATTATTAACAAATCAATATAAAAATCTTATTATTTCTATCTAATGCTTAATTGGAAGAAATACATATATAAATAGATTTATAATTATTAATGTTAATAGTACATAATGGATTAATAGAAAAAGCATGGACGAGGTGGCGGAAGTCAACCCCAGCCCAGAGAAGGCGGCGGTGACCAAAGCTCTCAGTCTAAATCATAGTCTTAAAGTCAGCAAACTTAGATGAAGTGGGTTCCCAAGGGTTAGAAATCTGAGGAACCTTAGGTTCAATAAAATGACTAATCATAAGGTTCAAAACCTCCCAAAATTTTTTGACCTGCTTGAACTTCAAGCATCAACTTTAGAAGATTTTGCCATGCCTATATATAATTTATGAATAAATATAATTTTAGAAGTTAAAGTTTGAAGCTCGTTCGTGGCCGATGCTATAATCCCTGCCCCATTTTTAATTAACTTTTTTAAAAAACTTTTTTTTAATCACATTTTTTTCATTTTTACTTACCAAAAATCATGAATCTCAAAAATCCATTTTGATTATCATAGTTCCATAAGGATTTATCGCTAATCTTTTTTGCTTTTTTTGGGTGCCTTTTTTGGAATCCTTAGTTGAATTTTTTAGGGAAAAATTTTTTTTTTTAAAAAAAAGAACATTATTCTGAATCCTCCAAGAATATACCTAAATCTATAAAGAATTATTCAAAGTTAATTAAGAATTTTTCAAAATACATGACTAAAAATACCTGAAAATCATCAGAAAAAATTGTCGACGGACAATAATGATAATAATTGTCCCGCGACAAAATGATCAGAATGTTTGAAAAATATAGAAAAATATCTTGAATCAAAACCCCAAAACCCCTTAGTGAGGTTTATAAGTGCTTTGATTTGTAGGGTATAGTTGGGGTCTTATTGGGGTTAGAAGAGAAATTAGGCCAATTTGCAAATGAGAAATAGAAATTAGCGAAATTTAGGGTCTATTTATGATGAGTAATATTTAGATTTACTGCTTAAGCTTAGGTATGGTACAAGTATTAATATAGACTAAGTCAAACCAGTAATGAATTATTCTGCTATAGCAAAGCTCCTGCGCAAGAGTGCCTCAACAGTTAGGTATCGTTGCTTGTTGGCTGTTTAGCATTATTATTCAGGCACTTGAAAGCATCCTGCAAGAAAATAAAAGTTCTCACAGCACCATATTGACTCCCTCTGTGACTCGAAGACTTTAAAGTATTGGGCACACTTTCCACTAGACTAGCGAGCTGTGATGTTTCATCGCAAGTTTATGCGTATCTCTCCTTAGACTATAGCCAACATTTATAGAAGAAATGGTTTTACTTTCAAGACTATCAACAGAGTGAAGAGAGTGATTGATTTTACAGTGCCATTTTATAGTAATAATTTAAACTATATATATGATTCAATGCAGAGAGCTATTACTAATAACATCAAGTTCATACACGCTGATGAAGCAGTGTTTACATTCAACACCTTTATTAATAAGTCTTGGTATAAAGAAGTATGATAATATAGAAGTCTATGATTAAAAAGTGAAGGTAGTCACCCATGCAATTTTAGCTGTATAAGTGAAGATTCAGGCCTAGAGAGTTATGTTATTCACCCTCGCTCTATTAAGCTAGAGTTGTATATAGAGTTCCTACATAAGCTCAGAGAGAAGTATAGTAACCAAGAGATCATCCTGTTTGTTGATAACTCTCAGTTCATAAGACTAAGGAATCTAAGAAAGCTTATGAAGAGTTAAAGATAACTCTTGTGTATAACGTTCCTTACAGTCCTCAATTTAATGGAATCGAATTCTATTGGAGTTAGATTAAGACTCACTACAAGAAACTCTTGCTTTATCGCCTAATGCATGATCTACCAATCGACACAGTAGACTTAATACAGAGTAGTTGCAGGAGAGTGGGTAAAGACTAGACTACGATATGTGCAAGGAAAGGAAGAATGAATGTTTATTAATAAGTGTTAGACTTAAATGAATGAATTATTTCAAATATTAAACTAACCCATAAAGGGGTTTGGCTTCTCTTTCTTTTCCTCTTATTATGGCTTGCTTGGGCCCATATTTCTTCCCTTAGTGCCAGCTCCTGCATCTATGTTCATTTCATCTGGTTTTTAGACATCTTTATAAAGCCTCTTTGCACCTCATAAATTGTCTACGACTTTCTTTCTCTGTGAACCTTTGCATGCTCTTTCATAAGATATATACCAGTGCCAGATTTTCCTGCAAAGTTATATCTCAAAGCTTACTTGAAAGATAAGGATGCTTCTTAAGTTCCTCTAGCCAAGCTGAGCTTATGAGAATGCCTTGCTTTTTCTAGTCTTCAGGAGAGATAGAATATCGTTTCTTATGTGCTTCTTCAATTATTTCTCTGAGATACTCCTCTTTTATTATACCAAGAACACCAAAGAAAAAGTTCCTCTCTGGTAGTTTATTAGAGAGTTGTTTCTTGAAAGGAAGGTAAACTACCACTTCCTCATCTTACATGGCATCCTCATAAAGATTAGTGACTGAAATCTCAGGGTAGTTTGGTATTTCTATCAACTTAATTTCAGTGTTTTTGAAGGCTTTCTTCTCATCACAGAGTATCGCTCTTAGAAATGAGATTTTGGTACCTTCCATCGTCGGAAGGAATAATCCAACTGTTTAAGATGTCAATAGTCGTCAAGTTATCTTACCATGTAAAGTTAAATATCGATAGAGATCTTCCTTACTTCTGAATCTTGAGATCATTTCTTGAGCCTCGACTCTTTTCATTTGATCATTGAGTGATTCCATCTTTGTTCCTCTTCCTATTATTGAATTTCAAATTATAATTTATAAACTTCTGGATCCTATTGTTTAAAAACTTACTATTAAATATGGGCATCTTATAGGAGGTCAACCCTGTAAGATACGTGGAGAAAGTTCGCAATAGCTGTAACAAACTTCAGAGATGGAGCTCCATTTTTATCAATTTAGTTCCATTAAATTAGTACTAAATTTGTTTAAATTTAATTAGTACCGGTACTAAATTCGTTTAAGTTTAATTGGTACCAATTTAATAGTACCAAAACTTAATTAGTACCTTGTTTTAATCCAGTGAGGTTTTAATGGAAAAGTTCCAATTTAGTTTAAAACTTAATTGGTACTAGTACTAACCTGAACTTTATCTGAGTTGGTACCAGAATCAAAATTATTAAGAGTAAAATTACGAAAATTATACTTATAAACTGAGTAATAAATATGAATTCTTAGAGCTTAGATCAAACCATCATTAATTCTGTTGCAACTCCTATATAGTCCAGATATAGCTATAGAGGTTTTAAGAGCTTTATAATAGAAATTTAAATTTGAATTTAAACATGGCGGTCAACTTAAATCGTAGAGCGGCTCTTTTAGGAGCAGGTCAATCAATGCTCAACTTTGGCTCCACTAAAAAGCCTGAAATCATTTATGTTGAGAGGCAGGTAGAGCTAAGAGCTCTTGAATTTGAAGCAAAGGTTTTTATCATAGAAGTATTAAACCAGAGGGAGAGCGCAGAGATAGGGGTTTAAACTTAAATTGATTATGTTGAGGAGCTAAAAGAACAGCAACCAATCGAAAAGATAAATACATATTAATGTGAAGACTGCTAGAATCATTTCTCAACTGAACAAAGCTTGAAGAGACACCTTAAAGAGGTACACTCTGGCAAAGCAAATATCTATTTCAAGCATGAAAAGGTAGATGGTAGGTATTAGTGTACGACATGCATGAAATCATATACTCACTCAGCTAAAGTTAAAAGGCATATGCAAAAGCATCACCTCAGTGAGTTCTTGATTGAAGATTAAGAGACTAAAAAACTAGTGCCAGCTAAAAGAAAATCTAATACTCTTGAGTCATAAAGAGAGCAGCAAGAGATATTCAAGAGACAGAAGCTATATGAATCGATGAACCAGCCAGCAGGTAGTACAATTTTAGCATGCTTCTAAGCGAAGGCTATGAATATACCTGCATTAAATGCAGTTGATCTCAGCACTTGTATTGAAAACTACTTGATATAAACGTGCCTGCAAAAGCAAAGCTCATAGTAGTTGATGTGTATGCATACAAGGTGTATCCATTCAGTTATTTTATTAAGAACCAACAGTATTAGAACGAGTTTGCAAATGAATACATGGTACTTAGAGAGGCCTAAAGAAAAGACTGCAAGAATTTGCTTAAGCTAAATGGTGTTATTTTAAGTTATGGTTTCATCGCATTAAGGCTAAAGAAATTTGAGATGACTCTGAGAGACTACCTATATCACAATAGATACCCTGATGATTTAAACGATATACTCTCAGATATGATTCAGGGTGTTAAGGAGTTGCATTAACTTGGATATGTTCATAGAGATTTGAAGCCTGAAAACGTTATGCTAAATCTCTGCCCTTTTAGAAGTAGTGGTTATCGATTTCAATAGAGCTTTAAGATAGGAGATTGTCACTTTAGCACAAGTACTTGGTACTCCAGGTTACTTCCCAATAAGAGAGAAGTGGACTAATGGTTCTGTTTAATGGGATGTTTGGGCAGTAGCAGCAATAATATTAGAAAGTGACATGGAAAGCATGTCTTACTTTGGTACAAAGCATGAAAAACAATCAATTAGCTTAGCTTAGAAGCATATAAAGTAAGAAGATGTCTGCGAAGAAATGAAAAGCATAGTAGAGATGATAATCGTGAGAGCTCCTTCATATCCTAGATAATCCTTAGATGACATACTTGAGCCACTATAGAGAGTAAAGTTCAAGAGATACAACAAAGACAAGCAGATTAAATTTGTTTGAATTAAGTACTCTAATACTCATTAAATATTCATTAAATTCACATAAAAACCTGCGTTTTTTCTACTAACCCCAATAAGACCCCAACTATACCCTACAAATCAAAGCACTTATAAACCTCACTAAGGGTTTTGGGTTTGTAATCTAACACGAATAATATTACTCCCAACAAAATGGAAACAAGGAACTACCTAAAGAGAAGATCAGGCCCCCCCCTTTTTAAGAATTGAAAATTTTTAAAAGCTCTTAAACTTGATGAATCACAGCAATATTATTAAAACAAAATTCATTAATATTTATTTATGTATTAGGGTTATTTCTAATTTTAAATCATGATTTTAATTAAAATTATAAAATAAAATTATTATTAAATTCAAAGAAAAGAGTTTTACCATATTTTTACTTCGAAACATTAATAATAAAAGTATTAATTAAAAATAATGCATTTTTATCTTTGATTGTAGTTTTAATGTATTTAATAAGATCAGAGACCACAACAAAGCAGCAACTCAAATCGAGGACGAGGAAGAGGTAGCAGAGGAGGCTATAGACAGCCTTACACTGATGTAAATAGTCAGTAAACTGATTAGTCAAACCAGAACCAACAGCAAGAAGGTGTGAATGATGGTTATTCCCAGAAAGAATACCATTCAAAACCCCAAAACCCCTTAATGAGGT
>ARYC01005108.1:0-20669 GCA_000711775.1 Oxytricha trifallax | reverse complement strand
GCAATGAAGAGGGTTGAAGCTTAAGAAATGATCTCAAGATTTAGAAGCAAGGAAGATCTCTATCGATACCTCTCTTAGCATGGTAAGCATGTGACATATACTGAATCATATACTATAGTGGGTTTATTCCTTCCAACGATGGAAGGTACCAAAATTTCATTCTTAAAAGCTATACTCTGCGATGAGAAGAAAGCCTTCAAAAACAGTGAAATAAAGTTGATAGATATACCAAACTACCCAGAGATTTCAGTCACTAATCTCTACGAGGATGCGATGAAAGATGAAGAGTTGGTAGTTTTCCTTCCTACCAAGAAACAACTCTCTAACAAGCTTCCAGAAAGGAGCTTCTTCTTTGGAGTTCTCGGCACTTTAAGAGAGAGTTATCTCAGAGAGATCATTGAAGAAGCTCACAAAAAACGCTACTCTATTTCTCCTGAAGATTAAAAGAAGCAAGGCATACTAATAAGCGAGACCTGGCTCGCTGAGCTTAAGAAGCACCCATTCCTCTCTAGTAAGCTTTCCTTCATAACTTTGTAGGGAAACCTGGAACTGGTATATTCCTAATGAAAGAGCATGCGAAGGTTCACAGAGAGAGAAAGTCATAGACTATTTATGAAGTGAGCAAAAGACTTTATAAAGATGTCTAAAAGCTAGAAGAAATGAACATAGATGCAGGAGCTGGCACAAAGAGAAGAAATATGGGTCCAAGCAAGCCTTAAGAAGAGGAGAAGAAAGTGAAGCCAAACCCCTTTATGGGCTAATTTAATATGTGAATATATTCATTCGTTAATCTAAAATTTATTTATAAACATTCATTTTTCCTTCTCTCGCACAAACTGTTGTCTTATCTATGCTTACTCTCTTGCAGCTGCTTTGAATCAAGTCTACTGTATCGATAGGCAAGTCATGCATAAGATGATACAGCAGCAGCTTCTTGTATTGAGTCTTGATTTAACTCCAGTAGAATTCTATTCCATTAAATTAAGGACTATAAGGAACGTTATAAACTGGAGTTATGTTTAGGTCTTCATAAGCTTCTTAGACTCCTTAGTCTTATGAACTGATAGGTTATCAACAAACAGGATGATCTCTTGGTTGCTATACTTCTCTCTGAGCTTATGTAGGATCTCTATATACTACTCTCGCTTAATAGAGCGAGGGTGAATCACATAACTCTCTAAGCCTGAATTTCACTTATACCAGCTAAAATTGCATGGGTGACTACCTTTACTTTTTAGTCATAAACTTCTATGTTATCATCTTCTTATACCATGACTTATTAATAACAGTGTTGAACGTAAACACAGCTTCATCTGCATGTATGAACTTGATGTTATTATCAATAGCTCTCTGCATTTAATCATATATATATTTTAATTATTACTATAAAATGGCACTGTAAAATCAATCACTCTCTTCACTCTGTTGACAGTCTTGAAAGTAATACCATTTCTTCTATAAATGTTGGCTATAGTCTAAGGAGAGATGCGCATATCAGGAAACTTGCGATGAAACATTACAGCTTGCTAGTCTAGAGGAAAGTGTGCCCAATACTTTAAAGTCTTAGAGTCACAGAGGTAGTCAATATGGTGCTGTGAGAACTTTTATTTTCTAGCAGGATGCTTTCAAGTACCAGAATTAAAATGCTAAACAGCTTACATGCAGTGATACCTAACAGTAGAGGCACTCTTGTGTAAGAGCTTTGCAATAGCTGCATAATTCAATACTGGTTTGACTTAATCTATATTAATACTCGTACCATACCTAAGCTGAAGCAGTAAATCTAAATATTTCTCATCATAAATCGAGCCTAAATTTCGCTAATTTCTATTTCTCATTTTGTAAATTGGCCTAATTTCTCTACTAACCCCAATAAGACCCCAACTATAACCTACAAATCAAAGCACTTATAAACCTCACTAAGGGGTTTTGGGGTTTTGATTGTTATAGCACTCTTTCTAATTCATCCTTCAGTTATATTGTAAACTTAAGGTAAAATTACTTCTAGAAATCATAAAATTTTGAATATTATTTTATTTTACATGTTCTATAACTTCAAATGCAAGGATATTGATGGGGAGATGCGTATAAGAAACGACTTGGAGATTCAATGTTGGTCAGATTAACACAAATACTATAGTTTTTATTTTGCAATTCCTAGTATTGTGGTCTGGGGTTTAGGGATACCACTTGCTGTTTTTGTCATATTGTTTACCAGAAGATAAGCAGAATATTTAGGTTAATAAATCCAGATATTATAAAAATTCTTATATAATTTTGAATTAACTTATTAATGATAAATTGATTAAAGCGCTTGATACATTTGAGATCAGATAAAGATATGGGTTTCTATATAGAGGATACAAATAAAGCTTTTAAACCCCCCCCCTTTTAAAAAGAATATTCAATTTATAACATATATATTTATATATATATATTTGTATAATTAAAATCGTAGAAAACTACTAAAAAGAGTGTTTAATACTATGTATAATATTAATTTTTTTTCATTTAGTTTTATTTATTATATCAATTTCACAATTAAAAGAAATAAATTCAATTGTACAAATGGGGTTTATTATTGGGAAATAATTGTAATGTACAGAAAAATTTCAATCCTATTCGTCTCAGTTTTCATAATAAAAACAATGATTATTAGTTTTTTTTAATTTTTTTAATTATTAAATAATTCATAAGCTCTTTTGGAGTTATTGCACAGGCTCTTGCTGTCTTTGCTATTTTGATAGCGTAAGCATAATTTTTATTCTTCCTTTTAATATTTTTATTAGTTTCTTAATGGTAAATCTGAAGAAGCAGCCTTACAGCACACACGAACTAAATAATCTGGAGACTATGTCTATAGTAACTTCAATGCTCACCATTTATTGCGGAATGTTCTTTGTACTTGATAGACCTAAATCGTGGATTGATTGCTTAATAGCAAATATAATTGAGATAATGTGTATTTTTCAAGAAATTTTAATTTAATAAATAACTTGCTTATCATATCAAATAATATAAAATCGATATTTTATAAGGACAAAAAAATTTAATTCATAAAAATTGCCCTAAAAATGTAATATAAATTATATTTATCCATATTTTACTATCATAAAATCTTTTTTAATGCTAATAATTTTGAAGTATTAGAAATATTGAGTTTTTTTTTCTCACTAATATGATTATAATTTAAAATTCTTTAATGTTTTTAAGAAATGTTTAATAAATCATTTTTATTAAATAATTGATTAGAATCCTGACTATTCCAAAGGTGCAGTAAATTTACCTAACGTTGTGAGAAATCTATTCTTTGCTTTAATATTACTTTCAAATTTAATCTTCTTCGCTTACTGGATAGTTAAAATGTTCGAATAAATGAGAGCGAAAATCAGATAAAACTGCACTTAAGTTTACTTAAACTTTATATTATGCCTTATTTAAAAATAAATATGATAAATTACTATATTTTTAATTTAATACAGCATTTTAATGAATAATTTTAGCATGCTTCTTGTGCTTAAATAATTAGAAATTATTGAAAGAAAATGAAGAATATAAGATTTTGAAAGAGCATTAAATATATTATGAGGATGCGCTTAAATTTATGCTTGATTTTGAAAACTTATATAAAAGTGGGAAGTTAATATTGAATAGCCAAAATATTGAGAGATTTACAGATTTAATTAGAATGATAATAAGTCAAATTAAAATATAATATATCAACAATTATCAGTAAATTATAAAACTATTAATGTATTTTTTATTCAAGAATAATTAAAGATCATTAGTAAATACCAAAATATTTACGCTTTTCTCTATTCTTCTTTAAAATTTATAACTCTAAAAAGTTGAATTGATAAAAATCTTAATTATCATAGCTTTGTTATGTATTTAATACTGAAACCTTTTCTTTGAATTCTTAAATAATATTTTTAATGGTATTTCACTATTAACCTATAATTATTCTAAAATTTTTAATCTTTTGCCCTTATTGAGAGATTGAAGTTGTACTTAAATCCAGATAAAATATTCAACTTTGTGGAATAAATCAAATAAAATAAGTTAAATGAACCTCAGATTGCAGAATTCGATTTAAATTAGCAAAGCGTAAAGAATAATCTTGTAAATTCATAGAAAATGGCTGAATTTGATGACATGCAATAATCGAAATAAATTCAACTAGATGAGCAAAAACTATTGGAAAAAAGTTAAAAAAGAAGTACAAGGGCTTTTATCAATAGAAAGAAGGGAGAGAAGTTTATTGATAAATGTATCTTTTTTTTTTATTTTTAATAATATTGCATGTAATAAGACTTAAATTTTTTAATTATAAATTGATTCATACAGGTAAAATAAAATATTTGTTAAGAGCTACAATTCTAATTATTTATTGTTGTCCAATATAAAGAAGATTTTGCTAGTTTTATATAATTCTAATAATAATCAGACACTATAATAAAACTCAATATAAATGAGCTTATAAAAATTTAAAAATTAACTTATTTCATAATACATCTTTCATTAATGTATGCAGAGAAAGCACTAATATTGATGTTAGAAATTAAAAGTGAGATGATAAAAAATTCCCTGAAATTAATTTTTTATTCATAAAATACATAAGAAAATACCCTCTCGAAAGAAGGCTTACTTAATTTTTGGTGAATAAGAATAATATCTAATAGATTCCAAAAAATTGGAGGATGATCAAAAAACTACCAAGAGCAATAATAGTTAGTCAAGGCTCAATCAAATCATTTTAAATAGAAATTCACTCTAAGATTTAACATATTTTTAATATACTACTAAATTATTTAAGCAATAAAATTAATAAAAATATATTATATTAGATTCAGGATTAAACAAATAAGACATTGTGGAAATCAATGAGATCGCAGCGAAAATAGAGAAAAAGAAAGTTATAAATACTCTTAAAATTAATACTAAAATTCCCTCATAAATGGATCTTGGAAGTGTAATTGGATCTGTAGGAAAAAGATCGTTTTAGATATCTATAATATATAATTAATTAAATTATCTGAGGACATTGAACTAATTAAGAAACCTTTAAAAAAATCAGGTTAACCAATTAAAAAGCCTAAGTATTATAAAAGAGCCGGATTTACTTGATTATTATGATAATTAAATTAAAAATGAATAAATAGGGGGAATAAAAACAAAAACCTCTTTAATTCTAACTTAAAATATTTGTTTTTAGCAATCGCAAAATTTGAAATAGCACTTTTTTTAGTGTGTGTGTAATCATATTAAGTCAACTATATATACTAATTATCTTAAGAACTCAAACTCTTAAGTTGAGAAATCGAGTGCGCCTTTGTTAAAACAGCTCATACTTAAACTGCAAAGAAATAATAATAAAACATATAAAAAGTATGTGCATTATTGAGTTAATAATGATTCCATATGGCATATATATAACAAATGAGCTTATATTGAAAAATATAAGACATGTGGATAAAGTATTTCAAAAGTATTTTATAAAAATATTTCCTCCTGATTTCACTTATTATTTATCATAGGTAAATTATTGCTAAAGGTAGGCATTTTTACAAATCTTTCTGCGATTTTATAGCAATAGTTATGGTTAAATTAAAAAATTATTAGTGATAATTGTAAATTTATTTTTAAATATAAAATTTAATTAAAGTCTTATTATTATGATTTAATATTGCTTATTTACTATTTTAAAAATCTAGATTACATTCTAATTTGATCATTGTTATTAAATTACCTAAATAATTAAATAGTCGGATCAGATTACTCAAGTGTAGTAAGAGTCTTTGTGAACTCAACCTATAATTAAAATCCATCTGCAAATATCTATCCTCCTTTATTACTTTTATTAAATAAATTAGACGATTAGGAACAGCATTTAAATAAAAACAGTTAAATATTAAATTTGAATATTGAACTCTTTTTATATCTTGGATAAATACTTTTCTAAGATATATTATTAAATGTTTCATAAATCCAAGGATCATTGTGTATATTAAAGTGAGCTTGCTGAATCGTGACACTTCCATTAAGATATACATTCATGTATTAATTATCAACATATAGGGCTCCACCATAGCCGATACATCTAGTACGACTGATTTAAGCTCCATTTAAGAAAGCTATTTAAGTGAAATACTCTACAAATGGGTCGACTACAGTTGTGTTTGTATCTTCAGCAGGTGGCTCGTCTTATTCTGGAATGATAATTTCATATTAATCTGCTGTGGTATTGCCAGTTTCGGTCGTCCCTAGATCATCTAAAAATCTTCTCCTATTTTCCCAAACAGGCCAATCATCCCAACCACCATCATCTCCACCCCCTTCTTCTGGAGGCTCTCTTAAAAAATCATTAATGTGATATATTAGTCCTCCGTGATGTAGAGCAGTTGAGTTATTGACACTCAAATTTCATCAAAAAGTAACAATTCTTATATTTATAATGGGTATATAGCAAAAATACGAATAATTTAAATTGTAGAAAGTGTGATTGACAAGATCTAATGAATATATAAACCCTCCATTATCACCCATTTAGTTCGAAACAATTGTGTTGTTTAAAATTAAAGATGAATTCACGATGTAAAATGAACCGCCTTCCAATGCTGAATTACTTTCAAAAGTTGATTATTATAATTAATAAATATATATATATATATTCATTAATTTGATCCCTCATCATAAAAACTGCTATTAACAATATGAAAAATAGAGCCCTGATACGCCAATTTACAATTTTTGAAAGTATTATTAAATGACTGAATTAGCTTGGCGTTTTCAATTTTAAAAAGGGATTAGTAAAAGAATATTCTGAAAGAAATAAGTTACTCATCTGTTTATTTTATAAATATACTTCTTACTTTTATAAAATTTAAATTTTATTAAATTCTATTTCATTAACTTGAAAGTCATCACACTAGAAAATACTGTTTTAAATCGTTACAATTATGTCTGGATCATAATATCTTATAAAATATATATTAATATTCAATAATAGAATCTTTAAGAAAGTTTTAAATATTATCGTTTTACTTATACTTTATAAAACTTAAAATTCAAATTAGGAATGAATATATCTATATGTATATATTTAGGCTCTAAATTTTTTCTAATCAATTTAAATTTAAATATTTCATGATTATTAATTTGCGTGATTTAAAATAATTATATCATTTGATATCAATATATCTCCTTAATAAATGAACTCATCTTCTTAATAGTTATAATAATTTACCCCATCTATGACTATGTGAGTTTCATTTTAAGTAAAAAGCAATCTCTTTTGTAATTCTCTTTTTAAATAAACTTCAGAGTTTAGGACTTGCAATGATAAAAATAGATTTAGACTAATTTTTATGTTTAAATTATATTTAATTTTTATTTTAAAATAAAACCACAATTTTTCAGACCCCAGATATTGCATTTCCAAGGAATATTTAAGATTTTTTAACTAGATTATTAAATTCTATCTTATTTACAATCCTCATTATCATGTTAATTTCAAGCTTGAAAAATCACAATGAAGGAATGCATTCTAAATTGGGAAAATTGATTATATTTAAATTATTTTATTTTAAAGTGTTGGCAGTAAAAGTTGGCCAATTTAAACGATATTGAGCTTATTTCAATAAAGAATTAAAAATTTGCTGGACTTTGTTGTTCGCGGTATTATTTTATCGCATCTCTCGAGCGAGTTTACTTTACTTTAATTTTAGGGTATAATTTAATGAATTGAGAGGAATAAAATTAAAGTAAAGTAAACTCGCTCGAGAGATGCGATAAAATAATACCGCGAACAACAAAGTCCAGCAAATTTTTAATTCTTTATTGAAATAAGCTCAATATCGTTTAAATTGGCCAACTTTTACTGCCAACACTTTAAAATAAAATAATTTAAATATAATCAATTTTTCCATTTTAGAATGTATGTTTACAATATTATTGCTTTTAAAAATTCTCATTTTTGTTTTCTTTTTTAATAAAATAACATGAATAACAAATTTTAATTTTTCTTCAGCAAGTATAATTTCATTGAAATTAAATGAGCTTATTTAAAATGCAATAAATTTAAGCGCAAATTTATTATTTTGATAGTTAAGCATGAATAAATTACAGGACAATGATATAATGAGCATCAAAATAAGATTATTTGAAGATCAATTCTCAATATAGATTTTAGATCATCAAATTCATAAGCAGACTGTCAGTGATGAAATGTAAACTGAACCTACTAAATAATCCTAAGAATATAAGTCTTAAATCTAGATTAGACTGAAAATGTTGCAACTGGACCTTTGACAGGCTCTTATTAATTTGATGTTGTAAAATCTGATGAGCAGCGATATTGAGATTCGATCTAAAAATAATTTGATTCTAATGCTGATTATATCACATTTCTTTACTATATACTTTGATATAAATTGTTGATTAGCTATTCATGCTTACTAACAAAACTATTAAATTCTCTTTAAATTCTTTTCTTTTAAAATAAGCTCATTTAATTTAATGATTAGATTACGACTTAAACTTTTATATTTTTTATTAAAAATTTATGAAAATTAAACGAATTTTAAAAATAATTTTTCTATATATTTCTTAAATAGATAAAAATTGGAAATTGTTGAAATTAATCAAAATTTATTTCAATTATAACCAATTTGATTTTTTTTACTTTTCAATTCAATTCGAATACTCATAGCTGAAAGTTAAAGATTTAAGTTAAATTCAACTTATTTGTGAGTTAGGAGAGTGTACAATACAAAATTATAAACTGGTTTCTTATTTTAATGACCAGAAGCTAATGATACTGTCTAACTTAAAAAGTCATTGACAGTCATATAAATCTATGATAAAATTCAATAAATTTAGAGTGGACTAAATATATGGTCAATAACTCCTTGCTTAATCAGTGTTTAGTTGAATTAAGGTCTCGACTAGATTCTCCACGTTCTAAAACTCCATGCTCTTTAACTTTCACTTCCTCCTTATCTGTTAGAGCACCAAATTGTGGTAGTTTTTTTAAGAAATAGCTAATTTGGTCATTAAAATTACCGAAATTGAGAGATGTTTTTGTATTTTATTTATGATTAGTTTAAATAAAAACTTATATGTGTGATATGTAATAAGATGTTTTTAATCAATAAATTAAACGATTCAACTGCAATTCATGATTATATTGGTTGATTCTATAGCACCAGCACCTCAACTAATTGTCTTTCACTTTTATATTATTACAAATCCATGATCGATAGTGTCGATCACGGCTTCACGCTAAAAGCCTAGATCTTTTTGACATCATTCTTAGTCAATGCCTACAAAATCTGCAATAGCTTCTTCAACAGGTGAATCCTATAGAGTCAAAACCCCAAAACCCCTTAGTTAGTTTTATATGTGATTTGATTAATGAGGGTAATGTTGGGGATTAGGGTTTGTTTGTGTTCGGAAGTATCATTTTCACTCTAGATATGAAATTATGAAAGCGCTTTAAGATCACTATTTTTATATTAAACTTGTAAGTTTTCATATATTCATATATATTATAGAATATGTATTTAGAAAAGATATTTTTAACTTACATTTCTTTCTAATTTTCATTTTTATATAATTTTATCACTTTAACTGATTGATTTTATGAAGTTAGACAAGTACATCATTTCAAATATTTGAAATTTATGCACAAATACTTTTCTAAATTTTTATCATAAAGCATGTCTAAATTCGATTTAATACTTTCATTTCATTTAGATTACGTTTTTTTTAACATATTTTTGCTCAACATGAAAGAGTATGATTACTTATTTAAAGTTAAAATAAGAAATATGCATAAAATGAGTAATTTTATTGTTTTTGGTAGATTTAATTTTTTTATGTTTTAGTTTAAGAATTTTTATAAATAGAGATCAATTTTAAAATGTTTTTTTCTAATGTCCCTAAAATTTTTGGCACCTATTAAATATGAGCATCTTATAAGAGTCAACCTAATAAAGATACGTGGAGAAAGTTTGCAAAAATGCAACAAGTTTCAAAGATGTATATTAATTGTAACCTATTAAATTCCATTAAATTAGTACTAAATTTGTTAAAATTTAATTAGTACTGGCACTAAATTAGTTTAATTTAATTGGTACCAAAATTTAATTAGTACCTAGTTTTAAACTAATGAGGTTTTAATGCAAAGATCCAATTTGGTTTAAAAGTTAATAAGTACAATGTTCGAAAATAAAACAAAAAAACTATATTGATACCAAAAATAAAAAAAAAATTGAGTACCTAAGAATTATAAGATGATGTTTTCATAAATTTAGTTTATATTATTAGATAAGTAAGTAAACAATTAATGTACTATCATAAAATTTTCATGGTGGAATAATTTCTACATAAAAATTATATAGTTGTATTGATGATATAAAATAAAAATCTTAACCATTAAAATAATTAATTACATTGAATCTAACAACAAAAATGAAAACAATCAAAAAGAAACCCTAATCCCCAATATTACCTTCATCAATCAAAACACATATAAAACTCATTATGGGGTTTTGAGTGTTAAATAGAATATACTTCCTTGTTGACATCTTGGTTCTATCTGAGGTGTCTCTTGATGAAGGAGAACAACTTATCGATTGGATTGAGCCATTGTGATTATTCTGCATTTAATAGACCACTGACCTTTAACTTTTTACCAGTCTCCAAGACTTCTGAATACTTATGAATGATTGCATTGTCCATGAGTATCAATATCTTCTTTTGGGCAAGATTCTTGTAAGTTTGCAAATGGTCCAGGTTATGATGGAGGAAGTTCTCGTACAGAATAGCAGTGAAAGAACTCTCAATCTCTTAGCTGGTTTTTAGTGTTTGCAGCCACAAAGATCATCGAAAATTGCTTTCTCTTTGTTGATTCCTTAGTTATTTAGAGATTTCCAGCCATAAATCCAAAAGACCTCAACCGCTGATTGAATTGCTGCGTTGCTCCTGAGATGATAGTATACTATTATAATGGTAAGGTCTAGACAGCATTGATTGTTGAAAAAAATGCTTGCTTATTACTCTTGGGTAGTTTACTTAAAGAGGCAGGTACATTAATGGGACTTAAATCCAAAGAATTTCCTTACTTTCCTATTGATTCTCTGTGATTTAGCTGTTACTTTCCGGCCTGCTGGACAGCTGTAAGCATCTGGGAGTGATGCCTGCATAACTTTCATTGCAATTCACACTAAATACATTACTGCTCTTGCGTTGAGTTGATTAAAGCCTAAAATTAGCCAAGGTTTTGAGCCAATGGTGTAAGAACATAAGCATATTTCATAGGGGTCAATGGTTGACTATAGGATTTCTTGGAGGAGCTCTATATTCTGATAGCGATGCCTATTAAGCACGACCCTCTAGGGCTTCCAGGACAGTCAATAACTGATTATTCTTATATTTATAGCTGTATCTAACAGGGGTGGCAGCAATATTCTCCTCTTTACTATAAAAGATATGCGTTTACTGGTTGGTTAGATTCTCTATAACTTTGGAAAGATCGATTCGAGTTTGGCCTTTAAATATTTATGGAACAATTCCAGATCAAGCAACTATTCGTTTCGTATTGCCAATTTAAGTAAACTTAACTTGAAATAGAATCTTTACTATCTAAATTAACATCTTTGGAGCAGCTAGTGACGCTATATACGATGAATAAAAAAAGAACAGCAATACTTATTTACAGGTTCCCAGAATTGCTTGAGACTCGAGTTTCAGTTTTCAGGTCATTTTCATCTAAAATTGAAAAACTAATTTTAAAAAAAAAGTTATGTTTGGGGTCTCTATTTTATGATACTTTCTAACCCTATTAATAATAGATAAGTCCAATTCTTTAATAGATTAACCAACATGCATCTCGTTATAATTAATGACATCGTTGGTGAAGAAGACCTCGGTCTTATCAATTGCAGGTACCATGAAGGAGTCAAATACACGATTTTATTATCAAGGCAGCTGATTTGAAAATCCATTACTTTGAAGGCAAGTAATTGTTCTTGAAGTTTGATTCGCCAACTTATATTATCACTATGTCTTCCAGGAATAGCTGCGCAATCAGTATTGATGCCCATAATATCTAATCATTCAATTATTGGTCTCTATACTTGCCATTGGAATCTGGGCTTTGCCAAATCTTTAATGAAAACTTGGCAACTCTTTCAGCAAACTAAGGGAATTTGGTTTTTTAACAGTCGAGTAGGAAGAGAAAGTTTAGTATTAAGTGGTTTTAATACATGGAGAATTTATTCGGGACTTTAATTTAAATAAACACTGATCAATCAAGGAGTTATTGACCATATATTAAGATTCCAATAAAATTTGATCATAGATTTATGTGACTGTCAATAATTTTCTAAGTTGGACAGTATTATTAGCTACTGGTCATAAAAATAGGAATCAGGTTTATAATTTTGTAATATCCACTCTTAAAAATCACAAATCAGTTTGAGTTTAAGTCTTTAACTTTTAGCTGTAAGTGTTAGAATAGAATCGAAAAGTAATAAAGTTAAATGGTTATGATTAAAATATATTTTGATTAATTTCTTAAATTTCCTTTTTTTATATATTTTAACAATATTAGAATGACTTTAAAAGAGAGGAAATTTTCTTAACTTATATTCTTTAATTGAAAATACAAACTAACTGTAAACTAAATATTGAAAAATTATAAATTGTAATTCATTTAATTTTATTAAAAATTTTAGTCGTTAATTTACTCATTTAAAGTAATTGCTTATCTTAATCTAAAAATAACCTATATATATTTGAGATAAAGATAATTAATTTTTTTAAAAAATAATAAAGCTTAACGAATATGAAAATAAAAAATTTAATAATGAATTAAAATTTCGCATAAAATTATTCTAGGTCTATAGTTTGCAGGGATGCGCACAATGATTGATTAAATTTAAGGTCAGGAAACCGCTCTTTTAGGGTATTTTAATTTACTTGTAAGTTCTTTTATTCTTAAAGTTTTAAATCGGGTGACGGAAGTTAGTCTTGTAAGAGATCTTTAGAAGTTGGAATATATTGCATATTATTTTCCTAATATCAAACAGAAGCAGTATATATTTTATTTATTCAAAAATTAATTGAAGTATAATGACTTAAATCACATAATTATTCATATTAATATGTGTTTAAATATATCTAAATAATAATTCAGAAGCACCCATAGTTTATAAACATGCTAGAGTAGCAAATGTTATATATTAAATAAAGGTCATTTTGTACATATTACTTAGAGTACTTATTAATAAGATTTATTATTTTGTATTAATCTTTTTAAACCTCCTTATTTCATTGATATATTTCCAGAAGAAGAAAATTTATATATAAATTAAACTATAAGTTAAAATGTAAAATGATTAAGTAGAATACTTTTTTTAAAAATATTAAATTAAAATAAATAATTTAATTATTTGTTTCCTACAAATCGTTATATTGTATTAATTTATAATTAAATTTATGTGACGACTATCTAGTAAATTTAAGATTTCAATTTATAGTACTATAAGATATTATATAGAAAAATTTGTGAAGGAATTTCAAGAATTTTATAGTTCTTTAAGTATAAAAATAGGCATTTATATAAAATATGAGTTAATGGTTCTCTGAGGTTAGATAAAATATTTTCACAACGTTTTAAACAATCTAAAATTCATTAAAACATCTTGATTACTTTTTAATTGTGATTAATTGGATTATAATAACATTTTAAGGAAGTTATAGTTCCCAAATCATAATAAATTTAAGATATAATCTTATAAAATGAATAAAATTTATACTAAATAGATTTATTTCTTATAATTTGTTAATATTATATATCTATATTTAGATACAAATTTTTATTTCTTGTATCAGAAGTTATAATTAATTTATGGATTCATTATAAAATTAGCCTAGTAAATAACTAACTTAAGAATCCATAAATTAATTATAACTTCTGATACAATAAATAAAAAAAGTGTATATAAAATTAGATATATAACTTTAACATATTATAATAAATAAATATATTTAGTATAAATTTTAATCATTTTATAAGTTTATATCTTAAATTTATTATGATATGGGAACTATAACTTCCTTAAAATGTTATTATAATTCAATTAATCACTATTAAAAAGTAATCAAGATGTTTCAATGAATTTTAGATTGTTATAAAACGTTGTGAAAATATTTTATCTTGCCCCAACCAGAGGCAAGATATGTTAAATTTGAGGAATTCTTTAATAAATAGTATATTTCGTTTTTCAATTATAAATATTAATAAATATTTTTTAAGATTTTAAATTATGAAACAGGAGGAGGATTCTTATATACAAAGTTATTTAAAATATATACTTTAGCATTATAAAATAGATTATAATTTTTTAGGAATAAAATTCATTTTATTAAGAAAAGCAGATTTATTTGGAGTACTTATTAACTTAAATTATAATATAGATATGTTTATTATTTTTAAAAGTTAATGAATAATTTTGTTATGTATGACTCTTAATCTCTCAATTCATCACAGAAATTTGACTCAAAACCCCAAAACTCTTTAATGAGGTTTATTAGTGCTTAGATTTTTAGGGAATTTTTTAAGGGTTAGGTTATTTATTAAATGCGTGACAAAAATAGCAAGCTTTTGGGGTCTATTTATGGTGAAGAGTATATAGATTTAGTGTTTAAACTGCGTTATGGATGTAATATATACAGTGAATATGTCAAACCAGTACTTAATTTTAAGTCAATTGAACTGCTCTTAAAGCGAAGTCCATCTACTGTTGACTACCACTGCATTAGAGCAGTATAACTATAGCAATAATAACTGAATTCAAAGCCTTAGAGTAAGTCAAATTTTCTATAGAAGCATAATGACTATCTAATTAATGATAAACTTTTAAATATTGGGCTCACTTCTCTCTCGACCAACGAGCTCTTATGTTTCACCGCTAGTTCCCTGAGTTGAAGATCTCTGCATAGTCTATTGCAATCATTTATAAAGAAATGGTATCTCTTACAAAGGTGTAAATTGTATCAAGAGAGTAATTAATTTCACTCTGCCATTTTACAACAACAACTAAAATTTTATTTATAATTAAATGCAGAGAGCTAATAGAATAATATTAAGTTTATTCATGCTGACGAGGCTGTGTTTACCTTCAACACTTTCATCTAGAAGTCTTGGTATAAGAGGCATAGCAACATAGAAGTATATGATTAGAAAGTCAAGGTATAAACAATGGCAATTCTTGGAGGTATTAGCGAGGATGCTGGTTTAGAAACTTATGTTATTCATCCTCGCTCTATTAAGACAGAGCAGTATATTAAGTTCTTAGAGCAGCTGAGAGAGAAGTACCCTGAATAAGAGATTATACTGTTTGTTGATAATCTTTCAGTTCATAAGACAAAAGATACAAGGAAGAGTTATGAACAACTTAGAATAACGCCAGTGTTCAACGTACCTTACAGTCTATAAATTAATGGAATTGAATTCTATTGGGGTATACTAAAAGGTCATTATAAGAAACTGCTGCTATACCACTTGATGCACGACCTATCTATCGATACAGTCGATTTTATAAAAAGTTCAGCTAATAGAGTTGATAATTAGTTGGCATAAAAGTGTGCTAAAGAAGGGAGAGTGAATGTATATAAATAAGTTTTAGAGTTAAGTTAATCAATATTTAAGTCACATTTAAAACTCTTTCGTGAGAGCTGGCTTCTCTATATTTTCTTCTGCTTCTTGCTTCCCTCCTCAAGGTTTCTTCTCTTGCTGCCAGCTCCAGCATCTATGTTCATTGACTCTGGCGGCTAAATATTTGAATAAAGTTTCTTGCTAACTTCATACTTCGTCTGCGACTTTCTCTCTCTGTGAAGCTTGCTCTATTCCTTCATCAAAAAGATGCCAGTACCAGATTTTTCTAAAGAGTTAAGCTACAAATCTTATTTGAAATACAAGGGTGCTTCTGCAGATCTGATAGCCAGCTCTCATTTATCTTGATCCCTTGTTTTTCCTTATCTTCTGACTAGACGCTGTACCTTTTCTTATGAGATTCTTGAATAATTTCTTTCAAGTAATCACTTTTAATTGTTGCAAGTATACCAAAGAAATAGTTTCTTTCAGGTAGTTTAATTAACAACTGCTTCTTAGTAGGCAGGTACAGAGAAACCTCTGGGTCATTCATAGCATCGTCATATAAGTTAGTCACTCATATTTCTGGATAGTTTGGGATCTCTGCAAACTATACATCTTAAGTTTTTAATGCTTTCTTCTCTTCGCAGAGTATGGCTCTTAGAAATGAAATTTTAGTACCTTCCATCGTTGGCAAGAACAAACCAACTACATAATCATGATTAGCCACTTTGAGTTCATTACCTTGCTGCACCAGGTAGCGATGCAAATCCTCTTTGCTTCTTAATCTTTGAATTAATTCTTGTGCTTGCACTCTTTTCATTGCATCATTCATTGACTCCATCTTGTTTACAGATTTAAGAAATGATATTCAAATTTAAGTTTATTGATTTCAATTATTTATCTCTGTAAAAATTACTATTAAATATGGGCATCCTATAGGAAGTCAACCTCTAAGTAGGATAGTTTTGAGAACTGGTTTCAAACTTGAGAGATTAATATTAATTTCTACTGTTTTAGTTTCATATTTTTAAATATAAATTGGTACGCACTTAATTAGGAGCAGCTCATAGAATCAAAACCCCAAAACCCCTTAGTGAGGTTTATAAGTGCTTTGATTTGTAGGGTATAGTTGGGGTCTTATTGGGGTTAGTAGAGAAAACGCAGTTTTTATGTGAATTTAATGAATATTTAATGAGTATTAGAGTACTTAATTCAAACAAATTTAATCTGCTTGTCTTTGTTGTATCTTTTGAATCTTGCTCTCTATAGTGGCTCAAGTATGTCATCTAAGGATTATCTAGGATATGAAGGAGCTCTCACGATTATCATCTCTACTATGCTTTTTATTTCTTCGCAGACATCTTCTTACTTTATATGTTTCTGAGCCAAACTTATTGATTATTTTTCATGCTTTGTACCAAAGTAAGACATGCATTCCATGTCACTTTCTAATATATTGCTGCTACTGCCCAAACATCCCATTATACAGAACCATTAGTCCACTTCTCTCTTATTGGGAAGTAACCTTGAGTACCAAGTACCTGTGCTAAAGTGACAATCTCCTATCTTAAAGCTCTATTGAAATCGATAACCACTACTTCTAAAGGGCTGAGATTTAGCATAACGTTTTCAGGCTTCAAATCTCTATGAACATATCCAAGTTCATGCAACTCCTTAACACCCTGAATCATATCTGAGAGTATATCGTTTATATCATCAGGGTATCTATTGTGATATAGGTAGTCTCTCAGAGTCATCTCAAATTTTTTTAGCCTTAATGCGATGAAACCATAACTTAAAATAACACCATTTAGCTTAAGCAAATTCTTGCAGTCTTTTCTTTAGGCCTCTTTATGTACCATGTATTCATTTGCAAACTCGTTCTAATACTGTTGGTTCTTAATAAGATAACTGAATGGATTCACCTTGTATGCATACTCATCAACTACTATGATCTTTGCTTTTGCAGGCACGTTTATATTCAAGTAGTTTTCAATACAAGTGCTGAGATCAACTGCATTTAATGCAGGTATATTCATTGGCTTCGCTTAGAAGCATGCTAAAATTGTATTACCTGCTGTGGTTCATCGATTCATATCGCTTCTGTCTCTTGAGTCTCTCTTGCTGCTCTCTTTATGACTCAAGAGTATTAGATTTTCTTTTAGCTGGTACTAGTTTTTTAGTCTCTTAATCTTCAATCAAGAACTCACTGAGGTGATGCTTTTGCATATGCCTTTTAACTTTAGCTGAGTGAGTATATGATTTCATGCATGTCGTACACTAATACCTACCATCTACCTTTTCATGCTTTAAATATATCTTGGCTTTGCAAGAGTGTACCTCTTTCAGGTGTCTCTTCAAGCTTTGTTCAGTTGAGAAATGATTCTAGCAGTCTTCACATTAATATGTTTTTATCTTTTCGATTGGTTGCTGTTCTTTTAGCTCCTCAACATAATCAATTTAAGTTTAAACCCCTATCTCTGCGCTCTCCCTCTGGTTTAATACTTCTATGATAAAAACATCTGCTTCAAATTCAAGAGTTCTTAGCTCTACCTCCCTCTCAACATAAATGATTTCAGGCTTTTTAGTGGAGGCAAAGTTGAGCATTGATTGACCTGCTCCTAAAAGTGCCGCTCTACGATTTAAGTTGACCGCCATGTTTAAATTCAAATTTAAATTTCTATTATAAAGCTCTTAAAACCTCTATAGCTATATCTGGACTATATAGGAGTTGCAACAGAATTAATGATGGTTTGATCTAAGCTCTAAGACTTCATATTTATACTCAGTTTATAAGTATAATTTTCGTAATTTTACTCTTAATAATTTTGATTCTGGTACCAACTCAGATGAAGTTCAGGTTGGTATGGTACCAATTGAGTTTTAAACCAGATTGAAACTTTTCCATTAAAACCTCGCTGGATTAAAACTAGGTACTAATTAAGTTTTGGTACTATTAAATTGGTACCAATTAAACTTAAACGAATTTAGTACCGGTACTAATTAAATTTAAACAAATTTAGTACTAATTTAATGGAACTAAATTGATAAAAATGGAGCTCCATCTCTGAAGTTTGTTACAGCTTCTGCGAACTTCCTCCACGTATCTTTACAGGGTTGACCTCCTATAAGATGCCCATATTTAATAGTAAGTTTTTTAACAATAGGATCCAGAAGTCTATAAATTATAATTTGAAATTCATTAATAGGAAGAGGAACAAAGATGGAATCACTCAATGATCAAATGAAAAGAGTCGAGGCTCAAGAAATGATCTCAAGATTCAGAAGTAAGGAAGATCTCTATCGATATTTAACTTTACATGGTAAGATAACTTGACGACTATTGACATCTTAAACAGTTGGATTATTCCTTCCGACGATGGAAGGTACCAAAATCTCATTTCTAAGAGCGATACTCTGTGATGAGAAGAAAGCCTTCAAAAACACTGAAATTAAGTTGATAGAAATACCAAACTACCCTGAGATTTCAGTCACTAATCTTTATGAGGATGCCATGTAAGATGAGGAAGTGGTAGTTTACCTTCCTACCAAGAAACAACTCTCTAATAAACTACCAGAGAGGAACTTTTTCTTTGGTGTTCTTGGTACAATAAAAGAGGAGTATCTCAGAGAAATAATTGAAGAAGCACATAAGAAACGATATTCTATCTCTCTACTGAAGACAAGAAAAAGCAAGGCATTCTAATAAGCTCAGCTTGGCTAGAGGAACTTAAGAAGCATCCTTACCTTTCAAGTAAGCTTTGACATATAACTTTGTAGGAAAATCTGGCACTGGTATATATCTTATGAAACAGCATGCAAAGGTTCACAGAGAAAGAAAGTCGTAGACAATTTATGAGGTGAGCAAGAGGCTTTATAAAGATGTCTAAAAACCAGATGAAATGAACTGCAGGAGCTGGCACTAAGAGAAGAAATATGGGCTCAAGCAAGCCATAATAAGAGGAGAAGAAAGAGAAGCCAAACCACTTTATGGGTTAGTTTAATATGTGAACTTATTCATTCATTTAAATCTAAAACTTATTTATAAACATTCATTCGTCCCTCTCTCGCACAGACTGTTGTCTTATCTACGCTCACTCTCTGACAGCTGCTTTGAATTAAGTCTACTGTATCGATGGGCAAGTCATGCATAAGATGATACAGCAGCAGCTTCTTGTAGTGAGTCTTGATTTAACTCCAGTAGAATTCAATTCCATTAAATTATGGGCTATAAGGAACGTTGTATACAGGAGTTCTGTTTAGCTCTTCATAAGCTTTCTTAGACTCCTTAGTCTTATGAACTGAGAGGTTATCAACAAACAGGATGATCTCTTGGTTACTATACTTCTCTCTGAGCTTATGTAGGAAACTCTATATACTACTCTCGCTTAATAGAGCGAGGGTGAATATCATAACTCTCTAGGCCTGAATCTTCACCTATACCAGCTAAAATTGCATGGGTGACTACCTTCACTTTTTAATCATAGACTTCTATATTATCATACTTCTTATACCAAGACTTATTAATAAAGGTGTTGAAGGTAAACACTGCACCATCAGCGTGTATGAACTTGATGTTATTAGTAATAGCTCTCTGCATTTAATCCCATATAGTTTAAATTATTACTATAAAATGGCACTGTAAAATCAATCACTCTCTTCACTCTGTTGACTGTCTTGAAAGTAATTCCATTTCTTCTATAAATATTGGCTATAGTCTAAGGAGAGATACGCATGTCAGGAAACTTGCGATGAAATATCACAGCTTGCTAGTCTAATGGAAAGTGTGCCCAATACTTCAAAGTCTTAGAGTCGCAGAGGAAGTTAATATGAGCCTGAGAGAACTTTTATTTTCTTGCAGGATGGGTTCAAGAACCAGAATTATAATGCTAAACAGCTAGCAAGTAGTGATACCTAACAGTTGAGACACTCTTGCGTAATAACTTTTCTATAGCTGCATAATTTAGTACAGGTTTGGCTTAGTCTATATTAATACTTGTACCAT
>ARYC01005107.1:0-31369 GCA_000711775.1 Oxytricha trifallax | reverse complement strand
TGCCACATGACTCTAAGCTTATGTTTGTGTGAAATATTTTAAAAACTCGCTTATTATACTCACTTAAATTACTAATATTTAAACATTAAACCCCTACATAAACCCTATTAAAACCCTAATAAAGTATGCACTAATAGTCTACTTTTATCAATCAAAAACTCAATCAAACTACTGAAAGGGTTTTGGGGTTTTGATTATTAAATATAGTTGTAAATGAAAATTAAAGTATATATAGGTGGAGTTATATTTTATTAATACACTTATTTATGAAATTAAATACTTTCAATTGTTTTCATAAAGAAAACCTCATATAAAATCAATCTAATCGAGAATCGCTCTAATTATTAAATTAATAAAACGATCATGTGGTAAAGTGGTTAAATTTAAAGAAAAATAAAATGACCGTTATAAGACAAAAACTTACAGATTTATTAAAAATATATAATATAATTCCTTTATTAAAATTTTTATGAGCATTAATGCTATCTTTAATTAAAGTATTTTATATAAATTCTTTCATTTATTTTTGGTGCCATATTAATTTCTCAATCCTATGTTCTGGTTTCTTTTCTCTTATGTTTTATTTGTGTTATTAATATAGTCACTCTAATAAAATTAAGTTTTTAATTTTATCTTTATAGTTCTCCTCTATATATGCACTTTCTTCAATTATACATTTCATTTTTGGAAAATTAAAGAAATCATATATTATAGGGGAGATATATATTATTTATAAAGGTATTTTAAATAATTCTTGCCAACATCCTGATATCATTATTTATTTAGCATTAAATATATAAATGATTATAATTGAAATCTTCTTATTGGGCTGATATTTGTTTTAATAATAAGAATTACCACAACTTTAAAACTTTTTATTACTTAACTCAATAGAGAAATAAACTTTTATTAATATGCATTATTTATAATAATATATATTTTTAGGGAAAGAACGACAAAATATATTTGCTTTAAAATTTTAGTTGAAAAATAAACTTAAAAATCACAAAAATTAAGTTACTTCTAATTCGGTAGTTACAGTGATTTGAAAACATTCAGTACATTTTCTAGATCAATATAAACTGGAATTTCAATTTACTTAGTTGTATAAGATAAAAAGAATGATGAATTACATATTAAAATCTTAATAATTTATGCCTCCTATTCAAGATACATAAATTTGTAATAAATAATAATGATTACTATAATTAAAAATCTCTTATATAACCCCTTAAGTAGTATTATAGTGAGAAAATGAGGTGACAAAAAATGAGAGAAATTAAAAGATATATATTCTCATGCTTTTGCTTTAACCATTTATAAATCAAATACTTAATTACTTATTATTTAATAATTAAACAATTTTGGGCTTTACACTCTTCTTATCTTGTTGTAATGAACTGTTAATTATTTAATGATGCTTTCCAATTAAACCTGCCTCTATATAATAAAACGTTTGATTTTTTCTTTGTAATTTGCGAATAATCTCTTAAATTTAAAGGTTTTTCCTATGAAAATAAATAATTATCTCTAATTATTAAAAATTTTTGAGAGAGGGCTAATAAAAGAATAATCAATCTTAAATTTTTAGAGTTATTTAGAATAATTAAACATATTTAAATGTTAAATTATAGAATATAACTTTGAAATTGATCTACAAAATAGTCGTGAACGTAGATGAAAGACTTAATAATACACATCTATTCATACCCAATAAAACCTAAATTTGTATGTTTTATTTTAATAAGTTTATCAAATAATTTTTAATCATAAATTTAACAATGATTTTTACACTTATAATTTAAGAGTCTTATAAATTTAAAGCTCTATAATTATTTTTAATATTTTAAGCTAATTCATCATCAATAACTATATAAAACAACAATATTTCAGAGAGAAAATACTTAATATCTTCCTGATTTTATAAAAAATAAGAGTCAAAGGATTTTAATTCGATTTTTGCTGATAAAAGTAAAATGATTTAAGGTTATCTAATGAAGAGAAAGTAAGGTTATGGATGGAATTTCTCTATAGTAAAAAATGATTTTATGATTGATTAACTTCCTAATTATATTGATGCTGATATTTTTAATGCTACTTTATGATCTTGGTAATGATGCTGTTAATGTAGGTGAAGATGAATTAAAACGAAATTCAATAAAGCCTTAAAATGAATTAATTTTATGAAAATATGAAAGGTTGTTTAAAGTAACAGAACTCATATTTATTAATTAATTTTTAATGATTCAAACAAGAGAGTTTTCTATGTTTGAATCACAAAGAATTAATTTATAGTCTTTTACTTTCTGAATCCATGTTTCCTTTCTCTTTTAAGGCTTGTTAATCTATTAATTCAAAATCTATTATCATAATAATTATCTGGATTTCTTTATTGCTGAATTACTGATTTCCTAGTAATTTAAATTATATTGCTCTAGAGAAATCTATTAAAAATTTCTTTTGTTTGTTGATTTATTTTTTTATTTGTTGGGAAAAATTTTTCTTTTTAATTATAAGTTTATTATGATTAAATTTATCAATATAAGCATATTTATAAGAAATTTAAGGTAAAAATACTGTAATATAGTAAGCTAATTGAAATAATATAATAGAAAGACTAAAATCTATTGTTAATGGATTCATTACTATCATAAACTCAATTTTTGAAAAAAATGGATTTGCTAATGGTCTTTTTTATTAACTTTCCTTAACACTTAAATCAATAATTTAGCAAGCAAACTCTCACAAATTATGATAGGGTCTTAACTTTTAATTTATAAAAGATATCTTATGCTTGTTGTTTAAATTTGTTTTTTGTTCAATAAATCTTAAAATATACTAGTTTTTTATTGCATTAGGTTAATTTTTCTTTAATTTCAAAGCTGCCTTGAAAAGTGCAAAGTAATTAAAAATATCAATAATTTTAATGATAAATAAATTAATACTTACGAAAATTATAATATCAAATCTAAATTCCTTGTAACTTTGATATTTCATTGTGATGATAAAGTTTAAAAAATTATAAATATTTTGTTTTATTATATTAAGAAAATACATTGAAACTGACAGAATACTAATACAAGTATTAAGTGTAGAATATTTAACTTTCAAATATATTTTTATGAGATATTTGCATCAGCAATTATCAATTTACATTAAATATTTCTTTGTCATTTATATTCCTTATTAGTACTTCATATATTACTTAAGTCTATATTCTTATTTATAAAAATCTAGTTAATCTGATATTTATTTCTTCCCATCACTGTCATTTTACTAATTTTGTATGCTTGATATAGCAAACTTATGGAAGCATAAATTTTTTATTTTTTGACTTACTCATATTTAATACAGCGTATCAGTTGGTTGAGGATCACTTTAATCGAGAGCAATAATGAGTTAAAATTTATAAAATTAGAATCAATTTATTCAGTTGTGGCTAAAAACTCTATTGATTTTTCCTCCATGTTTGTATTTTAAGCATTTTAATTAAAATTATATATGTAACTAAAATTCAAAATTTAGTTACACACACTTTAATATTATATAATTAAGGATTTAAACCATTGATTAAATAAACATAAATCTAGATAGAATTAACAAATTCTTAAATGAATTCTTAGTACTTTAAGAACAATGAACAAAATTAAAATTGATCGTTGATAAATTATTATATATATATATATATATATATATATATATTGTGCTTAATAATTTTCTTTTTTAAACATATACAAATCTTATTAGAGTTATCAAAAACTTAACTATCTTTGACTCTTGAATCATATATCATGACTTTTGTGTGTAATTTGATTACACATGCAAATTAAATTTAAATATTAAATATAAATTAAAATAGCTTAAGAATCAACATGGAGTGTAACTAAATTTTATAAAAGTTATTGAATAAATAGAATCATACTTTATAATAAGTAATATATTAATTAATTTTAAAACTTAATATAGCAATAAGTATTGATCAAACGCAGGTGGAGGTGGACCACTCACATAAAATGTAAGTTGCAAAAAGCATATATTAAATTTTTCTTTATAGTGGTCCTACCTGGTAAGACCACAGGCGCAGCTGGACTGGTGCTTCGCATTACCGCAGACAGAGGGGACTTAAAAGATGAAAATGACGATGATGGATGACGAATAATAGCACTTATCTGAAAGATTTCCATTTTTGATTTTGATAATAAGTTTAAGCATTAATGTAATTAGAATAATTAATAATTAAAAGTCTTCGTATTATAAATTATAAATATTAAAATTTGTAAATATAAAATTTGTTTAAAAAAATATTATGGGCAATCTTGTTCTTGTAAATACATCAGATTAAATTTTTAATTAAACAATAAAAATACTAAATAAAATTGACAAATATCCATTTCAAAACATATAATGATGTAGACATGAAAGGGTTGTGATAAAATCATCCATCTCTTTCCCATATTATCTCAAATTTTTGTACAGTAAGTTATATATGTTCGTAAAATTATCTTTATTAAGTTAAATGACATGCTAATAAATTTCTTTAAGTCAATAGAATTGATTTCCCCAGAATATGCTAATTATATCAACAAGAGAATTTTATAAATTTATAGGCTAAATTATAACGAATTATAAAATGTATTCAACTAAAACATTATTAAAACAACTTCACTCACTATAAGCAATTATTTTAGTAATTTTCAATGAAATAACAAAGATAAGCTAGAAACAAAATCACTAAAGATGTTGTTTTGCAAAAATTCATTTCTATTGCATGTTTTTATTATTAAGTTGTTATTTAATTTACAAATAGTAAAATTATGGCTGTTTATTTATTTATAATTTTAGAATTTCATGACATCATTTTGTTTTTTATTATAATTTCATTTTATAAAATGATAAACTTTTAAATAATAATATCTTTGTCTTTCCTTTGTATTTAATAATAAATAAAGATATTTATTATATATAGCTCTTATGAAATGCACAGTTGAAATTTATATTATTTTTCAAAAAATGTGAAATTAAATTTATGTTGAAATGATAGTAAATTTATTCACATTTTTATTAAAAAAAACCATATAAAAATTTGATGTCATTAAATCTAAATCTTAAAGTTTATTACTAATAAAAGAGACTGTTGAATTTAATAAATAAAATGAAAAATATGATATTGATAAAATTATGATTTAATTTTAGGATAAAAATTAAAAAATATAAAAATAAAATTACGACATATTTATTGGATTAAAGTATAAATATAAGTAAGTTTTTTAGATTGAAAGATTTTTAATATTCGAATATTATATTTGAATATTAATTTTTAATTTGAAATTGATTTATTACAAGCTAAATATGGAGTATGCTAACCTAAATAATATGAATTTTAAACATCAGTTTTTCAACTATTTCCTTTTAAGTCTCATTTTTAATTTAAATTATATTTATGTCATTAAAATCCTACTTCATCAATAACTTCTTCAATTAAATCATAGATATAATCAACTAAAAACCTAAACCCAAAAGTTCTTAATAATGTAAACCTTACTGCCTCTATTTTGGCAATACTACAGTTAGAGCTAAAGATTAAAATTCTTAAACAAATATGTGTTAGCAATATTAATAAAATAACAAGTTACTTATGATTATCATGAGCTATAGTTAAATATGAATTTTTTAAAAATTAAAATTATTTTTACTATTTTAACAGAATGAATTTATGGTAAAGTAAATAGATGTAGGGCCTTTTTAAGTGGGCTCAAGAGCAAAACATAAATTTTTAGAAGATGTATGTGTGTGATATCTGGTTATTAAATAATTCTTTGGTCTATGAGTATAGTATTTTCATCTTCTATGATAGCTATTATCACTATTCTTAGATCAATCTATTTAACTTATATGTCAAATTATTAATCTTCAACATTAAAAAGTTATGGTTTTGCAAATGTAATCCAAAAAAGAATATTTAAGTTATGATAAGATAAGAGCATCTTTTTAATAAATTTTTTGTATAAAGGGATATTGGACATTAAAAATAGAAGAGGATCGAATAATCGAGATTATGAAGCATCATTATATTTTTACATTATCCTATCGTTAATTTTATATAGACACCATTTAACATTTTTAAATATGGACCTCATAATTATTTGCATGATATTTTATGAATTTGTCATTGAATAAAGGGGCTTTTTTCTGGAGTTAGTATTTTTTCGAATAAAGGATATTGTAGAAGCCTTTACAGTTTACCATTTGAACTAAAAAACGTCTTTTGATGACTAGAAGTCTTTTTATATTGCTGGAATTGATTCATACCCTCTTATTTTCTTATTAGAAATTTACTGCCATATAATCTTTGTCTTCTCACCAAAGATTTATTCGCAATATAGCAATCAGATGATGATTCGGCAAGGACTGAAGTTGACTCATGTTCTCAGACAGGAGTAATCTTAGTATTATAATCTATAATATAATTTCAGGCTTTGCTATTAAGTTATTAGTATACTGGTAATAATGGCAAAATGATAATACAAGTATTTGAAAATACAAACAAATGGTGTTTTTTATCTTGCCATATTTATAACTCTCAGATTTACTGAATAATACTATTTAGCTGTCATTCATTTTATGCAATTATTAATACTGGGGTATTGACGTCTATTTTTCACCTATATTAATAATTTTCAAATATTATTTTCAAAACACTCAATAAAGAATAAAGATATTTAAATATTTTATTAGCCAGAAGGCAATTTCCAATATAATATTCTTAGTACATTACTCTTATCAGAAAATAATTAATTACAATTTCAATGCCAGAATTGTGAATTTTAAATAATTGAATTTTTTAAATAAAACTCCTTTTCTCATTATTTTTTTGTAGAGGTGGATCCCTGAATATAATAATAATGTTATATATTTCCCCTTGATTTTTATAATTGCTTAATACAGGTCACATAATATTATATTTCTTTTTGGGGGGGGGGGTCTAAGTCGGTGCAAAAAATTTTTCAAAATCCTAAGTCGGTGCAAAATTTTTTTCCTCAAAAACATCAAAATCCCTAAGTCGGTGCAAGATCAATTTTTGACATTATTGATATATTTTATCTTCCTACCCCACATAAAATATATCATTATTAACTAAAATTTATGTCTCAGCTTCTGAATCGAGCTCCTTCATGAAATTTCGATCATAGGACACTTATAATATTATTACAAAAATATTTTTTCCCTGCGACAGATATTTGTTTAAGTTAAATAAAAAAATATTATTTCATATTTTAATATCTAATTCGTAAGTAAGGAACTAAATTGGGGATTTAAATCATCATAATTATTCGCTAAAATTAATGATGTCTGGCTTTTTGTATTAAAGATTCACTTATTGTTATTGTCTTTTTTATAAATACACTAAATTAAGTCAATGGTTTATCTAGTAAAGCCAGACATCATTATTTTTAGCGAATAATTATGATGTTTTTAATCCCCAATTTTGTTGCTTACTTACGAATTAGATATTAAAATATGAAATAATATTTTTTTATTTTAGTTAAACAAATATCTGTCACAGATAAAAAAATATTTTTGTAATAATATTATAAGTGTCCTATGATCGAAATTTAATGAAGGAGATCGATTCAGAAGCTGAGACATAAATTTTAGTTAATAATGATACATTTTATGTGGGGTAGGAAGATAAAATATATCAATAATGTCAAAAATTGATCTTGCACCGACTTAGGGATTTTGATGTTTTGAGAAAAAAAATTTTGCACCGACTTAGGATTTTGAAAAATTTTTTGCACCGACTTAGACCCCCCCCCTTCTTTTTGAATTTTTAAATATTTTTTCATGCTTAAAATCAAATATTTTTACACCCTAGTACTTTAAGTTCCTTTTTTTAAATTACTAAGAAATAAGGCTTGTGATTTTTTACAATAATACTATCTCAGCATATTCGTAAAACAGTACTTTTTATAATAACCTTTGTAGAAATTGTATTTTACTTTTTTCCTTTTTTTTCCCTTTTTTTTCATGTGCTTACTTTAAATGTAATTTAAAGTCATTCATTTATTTTCAATATTTAAGTTTTTAATAAAGTATATTTAAATTTGCTTAAATCTTAACCTCAAGTTAAAAATAATTATCAGAGAATGTTTGATAGTAAATTCTTTTTCTAAAATATATCATTAATTATTTACATAATTTAATGCATTAATATGAGGAATAAAGTTAAATGTCAAAATAAATTTCTAAACTTCTATTATATAAAACCCCATAGATCAATTAAGAAGTAAAAGGATAGGAGTTAAGAACAATTAGATTAGAAATTAATTATTATTGGCAATAATATAAATAATTAGGCTAAAATCAAATTAACACACCCTGATTGGATTATTTTATAAGTACAATTAATCGAGCCAATAGTTTTAATAATTAGCTCAAACATTTAAATTATACGACAATAATATTTAAGTCTTAATTTAATTGTTCTTAACCCCTATTCTCATGTCTTAATTGATCTATGGGGTTTTACTTTGCTATATAAGAATAGCTTAGCAGAGTGGTTTAATTAATAGTTTCATGCCCGAAATTATATATAAACCCCTAAACTTATGTTCGCAAAGAAATGTGAAATTAATAAAAGGTTTAATTGATATCGATAAATAAGGAAATTTAAAAAGCCACACTTTAGATTATTATGAGTAGTCTATTTCCTAAATTTTCAATAAGGAGTTTCATAAAGTCCTGCAAAGTATTAATATTGTCTTCCATAATTATTTCATCGTTAAGAATAATCTTTAAACTATGTTAATTACTTATGAATCTAAAATCCAGAGACTTTCCCCGGTACTTTTTCAAAAATTCATTTATAGTCTAAACTCGCCCTAGTTAAAGGTCTAAAATCCAATTTGGAATCTATAATCCAGAGCCAGTCAGGACCCCCTTAGCCTATGAGTGCAATTTTAAATCGGCTTCCTAAAGTTCTCTCCCTATTTCGAATGCCCATTTTAACTGGTTATGTGTTTGTCATAAGAAGAGAAAAGTTAAATTTGCAATGGGCCTTGAGATTTTATAATAAGCCAATTTTCAATGAGGCTTGACCCAAAAGTCACTGAAAAGACCAATGGCGGCCAACAAATTCTTGAAAACTTACTTTTTTTATAATATTTATGCAGGTATAAGCTTAAGTTTTGCATTTAAATTTATTTTTGGGTTGATTCTATTTAGCCCACTTGATACAAAATAATTGAAGTTTTTCATATAGTAAATCTAAATAATCCAGAGGCTATTTTTAATAATGCACCTATTAAATTTAATAATTAAGTATCTATTACTATAATCAAAACTTAAAAATTCCATGAATCCAGCCCAAAACGGGAATCTGCTTATGGAAATTTCTCCCCAATAGATTATAAAAAAAAATCCATGCAAGCATTTTGACTGTACTCAGTGCCTATATTAGTGTTAAGCAATCAACACCCCAAAACACTTTCAGTAGTTTGATTGAGTTTTTGATAGATAAAAGTAGACTATTAATGCAAGCTTTATTAGGGTTTTAATAGGGTTTATGCAAGGGTTTAATGTTTAAATATTAGTATTTTTAGTGAGTATAAAAGCGAGTTTTTAAAATATTTCACACAAACATAAGCTTAGAGTCATGTGGCAGTTCTCTGAGACCTTCATTGACTTTATTTTTATCGAGATATTGCTTGATTCTTTTCTTAGAATCTCTCTCATTCTTACTGCTAAAGTAATCGTTCCTTGGAATATCACTCTCCATTATTATTGCTGCTAATGCCCATATATCCCACGCTATATCCCCATCTCTCCAATATTCTCTCTTGGGGAAATATCCAAGAGTACCTCGTACATTTACTAGCTCAGAGACCTCCAATCTTTGAGCCCTGAAATCAATAATATAGACCCTTAGAGGTTGAAAGTACATCGTTATATTTTGTGGCTTTAAGTCTTTATGAACGTAACCGAGATCGTGAAGCTCTTCTATTCCCTCAACTATCTATTGCATTATATAGCCAATTTACCTTTGGCATCTGTTGTCAGATAAAAATGCTCTGTAAGTCATTTCAAGGAGGGGAAGTCTAAATGCTGCATGATTTTTTGCAAGCGAAATGGCATCAAGCTAAATTATATGGTTGCAATCTTTAAATTTTGCTTATTAAAGAGCATAATACTCATTAGCAAATTCCATTTAGAACTTGTCATGTCATCAGCAAGAAAGAAATTTGAAGGATACATTTTGGAAGCGTATTAGTCATCTGTAATAACTCTCTTCTCTATTTTATCATTTAAAGTGAGGTAGCTTTCAAGACAAGAATCTATCATAGCCTCGATTTTTATGATAATTTTATTGATCTTTGAGACTGGGAGGTTCTTGATAGCTTTCTTCATTTTAACTTCTATACCTCAACCCTAAGAGACTTGGAAGGATTTTTTGACCTTCTTTTTTAATAGGAATTTTTTGCCTGTAGGTTCATGAATAAACATAAAGCTTTGATTGTGCTTTTTTTAAGTGCACTTTGAGGTCTCTTGTATGAGAATATGGCTTCTCACAGAACTCACAGATATATTTGCCATCTTTCTTTTAATGCTTGAGATATAACCTTGGCATATCCTTGTGTATGTCTCTCAATTGTCTCTTATAAGTTGACTTGTAAGGGAAAACTTTATTGTATTCTTTGCATTAATAATCAACTTTGACTTGTATTTATTAATGCTCTATGGCGGGTTGTTTAACCTCCTCCTCAATATGCACAGCTTCTATGATGACCTCCTACTTAATTTATATTTATTTCAAAAAGCTAGACTGGTCAAAGTTGTCATTAGTAGGCTCCCACTGAGTACAAGCGTCTCTGGTCTCTAATTATTTTGGTTGCTTGAATGATAACTTTATTGACTTAACCAAAGTAATGCTGCTCTTCTCAAAAGGTTAGCGCTCATTTTAGTTTGCTGATATATTTTATTATAATAATGATAAAATATACCTTTATTAACTATAATAGTCGAGTATAAGGCACTCTGGTAGATTCTTTGCTGAGAGGTAAGAAAATTAACTAACCATAAAAAACTGTAAGTTGACATATTTTATGAGAATTTTATACATTTTAGTAAATTAAAATACTCCTAATGAAGTTTTGTTTCTCTAGGAGGTCCTCCAAATCAAGTTTGAACTTAATTTGGAGGTAAAGTTATTAAGCATTTTTTAATTTAATATGCTACTAATTAAGTTTTAATCTTAAAATTTAACTCCTAATAAAGTTTGAACTTAATTTGGAGGACCTCCTAAAATAATTAAACATTATTAGGAGCAATTTAATGGAGATAGATTGATAAAAATGGAAATCAATCTGTGAAACTTGGAGCAAGTTTTTCAATGCTTCTCCGCATATCTTTTCAAGGTTGACCTCCAGTAGGTCCTCCCTATTTAGTAAAAGAATTATATTAAAAAGATAAGAAGATATGTAATTCTTAAATAAACATTACAATGATAATTAATTTCGTATTATTCTGTATATTTGAATACTTGTTTAAAAAATTAGATCACTCATAGGAATCGAACCCTTAAGTTTTAATTTAGAATTCTAATTCATGCCCATCGATTTATCTGTTTTTTATTGCTGTTTTATGTCTTAAACTTGTTCTAAATAGCATTGAATTTGTTTCATAGCAATCTCAAGAAACTGAAATAGCAATTTGAGGAATTTCTTAATTAGTTAGAAGAATAACTCATGCACTAAAAGAAATAACAGTATACGATAGTTCTAGGATAATCAAGAAAAGCTAATAAACTGAGAGAATTTGGTTAAAGGTCTAAGAGATAAACTGTCAAGTCATTAAACATAATGAAAATAAATTGAATTTAATTTATTGATTCATAGAAGTGAAAATCAAAAAGAGGTACTGAGAAGGCAAGAAGGTAAAAAATATAAAATAGATCAGAGATTCAGTAAATTGTTATTTAATTTATAATTATTTAATGAATAAAGCTTTGGAATGAATTTATAAATCATATATTTTAGTAAAATTATTATAATCTCAAATTCTCTTTTAAATAATATCAATGGGGTTTTAGTAAGATTTTAATAAACTTAGAATGGATATCCATAATTTTAAATTTCATTAACATTTCTAGAAAGAGGAAGCAAGATGGATTCTATGAATGATGCGATGAAGAGAATTTAATCTCAAGATTTGATAGGAAAATTTCAAAGTAAAGAGGGGCTTTATAGATATTTGGTATAGCAAGGTAAGTTCTTAAGTAAGATTAATAAATCCATTATAGTTGGATTGTTCTTCCAACTTAGGAGGGAACTAAAATCTCATTCTTAAAAGCCTTACTTAGTGAAAAGAAAAAAGCTTATAAGTCTAATGAAATTAGGATGATAGAGATACCTAACTACCCTGAAATATCAGTGACTAACCTATATGACGATTCTATGAGTGATCCGGACGTAGCTCTCTACCTTTCATCAAAGCTTCAGCTCTCTGATAAGTTACCGGAGAGAAACTTCTTCTTTGGTGTTCTTGGAACTCTTAAACTAGAGTACTTAAGTGAAGTAATTTAAAAAGCTCATAAGAAACGCTACAGCATCTCTGCTGAAGATAAAGTGAAGCAGGGAATATAAATCAGTGACTCATGAATGTAGGAACTGCAGAAGCATCAATTCATCTCAAGTAAGCATAGACTTATAACTTTATAGAAAAATCTGGTACTGCTATTTACTTGATGAAAGAGCGTAGCAAATTAAACAGAGAGAGAAAGTCTCAAGTAAAGCATGAATTGAGTAAGAGACTCTTCAAAGATTTCTAAAATCCAGACGATATGAACATAGATGCAGGGGCTGGCACTAAGAGAAGAAACATGGGCCCAAGCAAGCCTTAAGAGGAAGAAAAGAAAGAGAAGCCAAATCCCTTTACGGGCAAATTTAATATGTGAACTTATTCATTCGTTTAAATCTAATACTTATTTATAAACACAAAATCTCCCTTCTCTTGCGCACACTTTAGCTTTCTCATCACTGACTCTTTTAGCAGCACTCTTAATAAAATCGACTGTATCTATCTTTAAATCATGCATCAGATGGTAGAGCAGCAATTTCTTATAATGACCTTTCAATAACCCCCAATATAATTCAATTCCATTGAACTAAGGGCTGTAAGGAACATTAAATACAGGTGTTATATTTAGCCTTTCATATTCCTTCCTTGAGTCTTTAGTTTTATGAACTGACAATTTATCAACGAATAGAATAATCTCTTAAGCAGCGTACTTATCTCTGAGTTATTGCAAGAATTTAATATATTATTCTATTTTTATAGAGCGAGGGTGAATAACATAATCTCGAGGCCACTAACTTCACTTATTCCTCCAAGAATTGCATGAGTTTAAACCTTAACCTTTTAGTCATAAACTTCTATATTACTATACCTCTTGTACCAAGACCTTGATATAAAGGTATTGAATGTAAATACAGCCTCATCAGCATGTATGAACTTTATATTATGCTCTTAAGACCTCTGCATTTAATCGAATATATAATTTAAATTAGTCTTATAAAATGGAACATTAAAGTCAATCACTCTCTTAATGCGATTGACTGTCTTGTAAGATATTCCGTTCTTCTTTTTATATATGTTAGCTATCGATTAAGCAGAGATGTGAAGCTCAGGAAATTGGCGATGAAACATCACAACCCCCTATGCCAGAGAGAAATGAGCCTAGTATTTAATAATCTTAAGATAATCGATATGATGCTGCTAAAATTTTAAAGGTTTTTTAGCTTAGAATTAAGATGCTATCAGTGCTAATAGACAGTGTGACCTAACTGTAGCAGGAGATTCATGGATCAGTCTTGCAATAGATGTGTAATTTAGAATAGGCATGAGTTGATCACTATAATCATCACATCCATAACGCAACTTAACCAATAAATCTATATACTCACTGTCATAAACTGACCCCAAACCTCGCATAAACTCACTTAAATTACTAATATTTAAACATCAGAACCCTAATAAAGTATACGTTAATAGTCTACGTTTATCAATCAAAAACTCAATAAAACTACTGAAAGGGTTTTGGGGTTTTTAATGTAGAAGACATGAAAATTAATTATAGATTTGATTTATTTATTTTAAATAAGACAAATCGAATAAGCTAGAGTGAAAAAAGGGACTGAATGAGTAATATAGATTTTTTAATAAATAAATTATAATAGAAATGCTACGTTTAATTTTAGTTTAAATTAGATTTTCAAAAACTATAAACCATTTAATATATCTTGAAATAAATATGAGAAAATAACTGTATAGATTAATATAAAAGTCAAAGAATAAAATAAAAGAAATAATCGCTCACAAAATTACAATTTTATAATGTTTAAAGACTAATAGATTAGCTATAACCACGGCCTTTAAAAAATTATAGACACAAATTTAAATAAAACTTAGGTAAAGTAGTGATGATTCCGAGTGATATAAACTTTAAAAAAATATTCAAAGGTTAAAACATATAATTTTTATTAAAAATGATTGTAAAGTTATCTTGCTTATTTTAGGATCAAATATAATTAGAAATTATGAATATCTTAAACGAACGAATAAGAATAAATTATTTTTTCTTGATTTCTATAAATGATTTATTCAAACTTAAATTAACGTTAATTATTTAAATTTATATTAATTGCATTAGATAAATTTAATCAAATATATGTATTTTAAATTTTTGACTACTTGTTAGTTGTCCCTTAATATTTCAGCTAACTTCCATAAAATTTGGGCTATCAACTTATAAAGCTGACAAGATATAATTTAACTTTATTTTAATTCTTTGACTATAAATAGCGTTTATCATTTTCATAAATATAGATGTACTATAAAAGAGTTATATCAAGATGGTTTAAATTTGACTTTTATATATTTATAACTACTAATATTTATCTATCGACATCATTCTTACTTTCTTCATTATATTTTAGTATCATTATAACTTGCATAATTTAATTATTTTTTTATTTTATTAAGTCTTCATGTGCTCTAAGATTCTTAAGAACTTCATCTTCAGAGAGCTGATAAGTTATTTGACCTAATTGTTTAATCACAGTTTGCTCAAATCTTTATTTGTATAATTTATTATTGCATTATTTGAAGGAATTCTTAATTATATTTGATTTAACATCGTCATCAGAATTTTATATTTCTCTGCTTTATTTCTATTGCAGCTTCCAAGTGTTAAATTTCTTCTATTAAAGTTATACTTTAATTCATAGTATATTAAAAGGCTGTATCATTGTTATCATGAATTATAATAATTTTCAAATGTTATTGAAAATTATCAAATTAGAAAGTTAATTGCTGGGTGAGGTCCCAATCTCACTCAGGACTTTCTGATAGAACTTTCTACTATACTAAGGTCTGCTGAGGATAGGTGGGGGGTTGCTAGGTTCACCGCATTAGGGGCTAGTCGGGGGGGTTCAATCTGTCAGTTCCTAAACTCCTCGAGTTGACTGCACGTTAAGGATTTCCCTACAATTGATGAGCTACCTGTAGTGAGTTCAGTTTTCTAGGTAGTAGGGAGTAGGATGAAGGTGATGCTCAGCCTTCAACATTGAGAAGATGAAAGCCAGGGAGTCAACGATAAGATATTTTCTCCCACACCAAGTTTAGTTATGAGGCTACCACAGCGAAAGGACAGAGACTAAATTCTCAGTAGCGGTGGGACTTGGTAAGAGTTTTCACCACCCCTTTTTAATTGTTTACAGGAAGCAGAGCTCTGTGAGCTCTGCGGGAAGTACTCCCACGCTGATGATGCAGAAATGCACCAAGCACTAGGGCTCTTACTTCGGATGCATCTCGGTATGGAGTGATGTGGAATGGGGAGCGGGGTGTTTTTTTCGGAGTTTTTGGTCTTCACGACGTATTACGTCACGGATTGACAATTCGACTCACTCAGATACGTCTACATCACGACTAAGATTGATGGTTTGATTTTAGTATTAATCAGTGATATGTTAAAATTAATTTGAGATTACTCATTAACTACTAC
This sequence comes from Oxytricha trifallax, assembly GCA_000711775.1. NCBI lineage: Eukaryota > Ciliophora > Spirotrichea > Sporadotrichida > Oxytrichidae > Oxytricha > Oxytricha trifallax. Next base: position 15,309 of record ARYC01005107.1, on the reverse strand, counting down.
TACTAATGTTATTGAACACATTATTATCTCTCTTTATACTAGTTCCAAAATTTGGGATAACCAACTGTTGTGTTATCCTCTATTTCCATTGTTAGAAAATAAATATTAGAAGCACTTCTTTTTTTCTGATTTAAAGCCAGGATTTTATATTATTAAAGCTTATTTCATTACTATCTTCTACGTGTATTCCTTAAAGTTTTGTTTTCCCCATTTCAATAGTGTATATCTTTTTACTTAGTTTGATTTTCCATACTCTAAATATCTCAATTGACATAATTTAAAAAATAATACTTGATAGTGTCAGAAGTTTCTTTCATATCGGTTATTTATGTCATCATTCATTAATACTATGATACCATTTGCTAGACTTTTATATTTGAATTAATTAATTTATTGCATAAAATTTATTAGAGGAGTTAGGTATCTGCTGATAACCTTGTTCTAGTGAAGAGTTGAGCAGCATTAATTAATATAAAAATTAATAATGATATACCCTACACAATTGATATGATCAGCGCAATAATTTTCTATATATTACTATCCATCTCGAGAATATCATGGAGTCATTTTTACCTATCATTTCCATTTTCTCTAAATATAAATTATAATTCATCTAATAATTATGACATAATGATATATAAGGGAATCAGGAAGGGAACAGGAATTAAATATAATTTAAAGAAAGTTACTAAAATAAAAGTCTAAAGCAAATAGTTAAAACAAGAAGTCTTTTTGAATTAAATCAAATAATTAAATAGATTTATTCTTTCCATTTGTTTTTATCTATTCATATAAAATCTTAGTGTAAACTTAAATTAATAAATATTTTTTTGAAATATTTAATGGATAAAATTTAAGCTCCCAAAAGGATTACATTCTTATATTTGTCTCAATTAATTCAGGGGGATTTCAGATTTTATAAATAAACTTTAACTAGTTAGCGAATCTCATATGTAAAATAAGATAAATGCAAGATTAATTTTTTGCTAATATCACCAGTACCAGAAAGTAATTCGTTACTTATATATAACACTCTAATCTTTCTTTTCTCTTCCTCGAATTTTCCATTTGTGTCGTCTCAGTTCTGTTTTTGCATCTTTTTCTCTTATTGCTTGTTCATTATATGACTAACTTCATTCGCTACTTCTCTTTCGCTTTTCTCTTTGTTAGAAATTATTATACATTGTCTTGCTCATTTGTGACTGCCCCTCCTTACAAATGACTGTTACTTCTTGGTTGAACTTGAACTCTCTATCTCCGCACCTCCTCCCCTAAAAAAAACATCTTAAAACTTTAGTTATGCACCATAAAGTGGTATTTATTGTTAGAAAAATTCTGCCTTTAATATGAAACCTGTAAAACATAAAATTTAACAAAAGTGTAGTTTTTTGAGTGTGAAAAGCTAATTAATAAAAAGAAGTATTTTATAAGATTAATTTAATAACTTATACGTAGTAATACATACACACAAAATTAATTTTCTTTATAAAAATAGATATTATTACTTTAAATATTAATCAACAAAATCTTATCTCTTAATTTAATCTTAATATCCTATTTTATTAAGATTTACTAAAAGTAGCACCCAAACAGATCTTGATAAGAAAACACCATACATACTTAGTAGATAAAGACCATATCAACAGCTCTTGAAATGACTTGCATATAAAGAAAATTTGGTTCTTGCCGACATTAAAAGCAATAGAAACGCATAATTACTAAGATGGGGGGTGACAGAAAAAAAATCATTATTTTTGCTGTCTAAGCAAGAAATATATTTTACATAAACTTGATAATAAATTCTGGTTTCTATGGACATATGAAATAATTTCAGAGATTTAATGTACTTGATTAAATGGAAAAATAATTCGAATGTAAGAGTGAGAATTTTCTATAAATTTTTTAGAGTGCTTAAGGAAAATCAAACAGATTTGTTTTATAGTAGCCAATCTAAAATAAAATCCTAATAATTCTCATAGATATTTTTTAAGGCACGTTCTCTTAATCTATGACTTATAAAAACATCATCATAAATATTACGAATATCAAGAAATGAGAACTGAACCAATTTATAATGTCAAGGGTGTGTAAAAATTAATATTATATTGATTTAATTGTTTTAAACATAAATAAAAAAGTACATATATATCTAAGCTTCTTGTACCTCCTCTTTTATTGAAACCACTATATCACTTCACTTTTTCTTGCTGATTTGATGTTACTTAAATATTCATTGGGAGAATAAATTATCTAGAGACTTTGTTTGCAATTCTAAATTTGAAAATGAGCTAAAATATGAAACTAAATATCAGTATACATATAGTTATTTTAAAAGAATGCTATCAAAGATAGATAAGACACTGCTTTTAATCTAGATATGGCGCTTATAATAGTAACTTCTGAATAGAATTTTTTATGTTTTAGAAATATTATGGGAAGTTATTAATGATATAGATTCGAGATTTTGTTTTAAGAGTTAGAATACCTCTAATCAGCAAGGAAACCTTGGAGGAGCCTAAATCATTGTTAAACAGTATCTAAGATGAGTACATTATTATGATAAAACGACCTGAACTGATATTCACTTTTAAAACGCTAATATGTACTATCAAATTCATTAGTAATGGGATTTAATAAAGTTTGAAACAAGAAGATTTTTTATGGATTTGACAGACTCAAACAATTAAGATTTACGCTTAAAAGATAATTTTAAATGGTAACTCAATTATTAAACAAACACTAATTATGTTTGTATTTTTTATATTACAACCTTTTTCTTCATTTATTGTATAAGTGAGTTCATATTTTCATCTTTAGATTTAACTAGTAAGTATCTCATAGTAAGAAACTCTATATAAAGCATCAATTATTAATATATATTTATAAATATATGCTTTATTCAACACAATAATTTAGCATTTAAGATTTAATCGAGTCAACTTATGTATCGCATAACAATCAAAGACATTGTAAATTTATGAAAATTATTAATTAAAAAATATGATTAAATATGTGAAGTATTAAGAATGCATATAGTGAATAGCTTTATCTGATTTTTTAGTAAATTTGCTTCAAATTAAAGAAGTAAAGCATCTCATATTATGTTAAACTTGTAAGAAATTGAATGATATTGTATTGCAAATTTCAACTACATCTTAATTAAATAATTAATTAAATTTGATTTAATTCATTTATTTTTGAATTTAACAGTTCCATAATCAAATAGATCTATCATTACTCGTATTAAATTTGTTATAAATTAAAAGAATGTCTAAAAATGGCAATAAAATTAGCAAAGTTAAAAATATATTAAGATGAGCAGGTTGTATTTTGGGGGAGATAATTATCTTTAAAAAAAACATCATAAATCAAATTTGAAAAATTATAATTATTTTAATTGATGATTTTTTTAATTTAATAATCTCAAATTTATAACAATCAAAATTGATAAATATCATCTTAAATTTGTTAGCATTTAATAAGCAATATTTAAGCGTTTGAATGACAATTTATTACAACAGATAATTTTTAAAACATTATATAAAATATACCAGGAATAATATTCAATCAATAATTAGTTGTTTTTAAATTTTAAATTAATCAAAAATCTTCACCAGCTTCTTATCTTCCCAAATATTAAAACACCTGCCAAGATTGTTGTGTAAGGGTGACTTTTCATATTAAAAAAATATCGCTTTGACTATACCGTTTTATAAATGAAACACTTGTGTTCATCATATTCATTATTGATTGTGAAATTAAATTATTTAAAATTAAACATTTTGCGTTAAAAGTTATGATTAAATTTTATTTTTCAAGAAAATTGTGATATAAGTATATATTTCTATTCTTATTTAATTATCTTAATTTATTTTTGAATAATTAATTATTTTTGTATAAAATTAAATATAATTGCTTAAAGTAAACACTCTTTGTCTAAAAGATTCATAAACTCTATAAAATAATGTGCTAGTAATATATAATAAATGATAAAAGGTAACAATTGTTTTATTATTTCATAGTTATTATATATGTAATTTTTTCCTTACGAGCTTGATTTAATTTTACATCATAAATCAAAAGAAGAGCCTATAAATCTTTCTTATATTTAATCCTCCAAATTAAATCACAAACAATATAATTTATTAATTTAGCGAATATTAAGTAAGTTACTTAGATCAATATCCTCGAAATAATCCTTATATTAATTATAAAAACCACCCATAAAAGTAATATAACTTACAAGTAAATGTATTTTTTTAATGAATTATTCAGTGAATCTGGAATCTAATTGGCTTTTTGAATTAATTGCAAGCGAATTCATCTCAGCAACCTCTATCATAAGCAGTACATGACATTAGAAGTCCTAAAATTATTGCTAAAAATTTATTTCTATTGTGAAATTGAACACTTGACACAACTTGAATTCATTATTATTTTAAGATTTTTCCTGCGTTTATTGAGTTATTAGTATAATTTTATGTTATTTGAATAGGATATGGGATCTTTAAACTTTAACAAACGCAGATTAAGGGGGTTAGCTGACATAGGATTTTGAGAGAAAAATCCCGATTGCCTGCTAAATTTCTTAGAATCTCTTTATAGTTTATCTAAAATTATCAAGTAATCAAATTTATGATATCTCTAAATTTCTAAAAATAATTTAAAGACTTTAAAATATATTTTAGTCTTCTAATTTAGAATGTTTACTTGAATTATTACCCAAAAAAATATAAAACTCAAATGATGCATCATTATATTATTTACCAGATGAAATTATAGTTTTATATTTATATGTTCTCAAAAGTATAAAAATTTATACAATAATAGAAGGTTTCATAATATATTAGAATAGAATAGAATAGTTAGAGCTAAATTAATAACGAGATATTCTGGGTCATAACATGACCCAATATTTGCATCCTTGGGTCATGACGTAGTTGGTGTGAATGACGTGGCACATAACCTTGAGCCCCCAAAAACCAAAAAACCCCACTTTTTAGGGAAAAGCTGGAAAAGACTAGCAATTGCTCGGCTCCCTCTGTGCTCCTGACGTCCGCCATTCATCACTGTGAGGAATGCAGTCCCACTTCTTCCCCCCGCCTGCCTCCCTTCTAGCCAGCATTGTTAGACTGTATCCACCCTGCCAACTAACGGCGTAATGGCAGGGAAATCGGCTCTCTAGAGCTCTCCCCATGGGCGATTGAACCCCGCTAGCTCGTTGTTATTTGCAGGTAGGTCTCTGGGCGCTTTCATCTCCTGCATGAGATAGTATTAGGCTTATATGGTTCGGATTACCAGACCAAAAAGAATCCTAAAATAGAAAGTAACACATATGGGATCCACGGTCACCTGAAGGCACTCCCTATTTAGTATCTTTTTAATTTCCATAATATATTAATTTTTTCTGTTTCAATTTATTAAATATTTTATTTCAAATCATTTGAAAATAGAAGCATTTCAAGGAGTTAGTCATGGGTTAGGTATTCAACAATTTTGTATGCAAACTGTCTAACGACATCAGATTAAACAATAATATTTGCGCGAAAGTTTAAAATATTATTACATGGTGAATTATCAATAGATATCTTTTCTTAAAGTTCATTGAATACCATCATGAAATTTCTTAATGAAGTTTTGGCGTTTTATTTTCAGTGCGAAGGAATCTAAATTAATAATATCTATGATAGAAGTAGATATTTAAATACTCTTAAATCTTTAAGGAAAAGAACCAGATCAGACGAAGCACAATCACCTCGGAAAACTCTGGACAGGCAACCCTTACCAGGAAGACACCAAGCAATCGCAGGAACCTCTAAATCCCAAAACTGGTTTATCATAAGTACCATAATTATGCTGTTATACTTTAGTAAATTAACCTTGTTCTACAGTAAGGATTAATTTTAATCCTATTTTGATACAATTTTTGGTAAAATATAAACTATTCCCAAGGCATCAGTGTCCTTTAAAATAAATAAAAGCCTAATGTTTAAAAGAATATACTTCATTTATGAAATCTTAATTGTATCAATAGCCATATAACTTCATTTTCAGTTTAGGGTGTGTTAATTTTTCCATAAAATTTTGTATCGAAAATCAACCAAATATTTTACGTTAAATTTTGATAAGTTGCGACAATTTGCGAAAAGATCAAATGATTCTTTAAAATTGAATATAATTATCTTCAATGAGTAGGCATAAAAGGGAACTACAACATTCAGTCGAAGACTAATTTGACTACTCTACTTTAACTATAATTTTCATTAATTATTTATTTATAGATATTTTAATTAGATTAATAATTATGATATACATATGAATATTATCTCTGATTTTTAGCGGATACGTTTAGTTTAATCTCGAATAAATTACTATAAATAAAGAACAAATAAATGTACATCATTAATATTGCATTGACAGAGTTTTATTCGAAATATTAATATTGTGTTCAATTACACTCTACAAAAGTTTAATGCTATTTTACTTTATAATTTATTACAGCTCATCTCTTATCATTTTGAAATATTTATATTCAATTATTATGATGATATATTATTTGCAATCTTTAATTTTGTTTTATATTTCTTACATGTCCTACTGTGCCTGCAGAAGAATCTTTCTTAGTCAAAGTATACCTATTCACTTGTTTAAAGCTAGAATATACTTCAGCCAATTTAATGCACATTTTCTATGGATCAAGCTGCTGTAAATTTGCATTACTTGATGCAGGTCTGTTAAGAAGTAATCTTTTGGTATGGCTTTCGTTTTTATGAATTGGTTGCTCTTCATATGGATTCTACGCGCATCTTTCTTGCATATTACATCATTATCTTCAAGGTAAAATATTAATACATCGTCGTTTCATTTTATTGGGACTTATATTTCCTTCAGAATTATTCATTGTCAAATATCTAATTTCCAAATTATTCTTGATATCTTATATATTAAATATCAATCTAATTTATAAAAGTTATAAACATAATTCAAGATGCAAGTTAGTATTTAAACCATCTTCAGTAACTTTCTTATATAATAGATAGCATAATATCCACAATTTATTTTAGTAATATTAAACAAATAAAAGTAAAAAAACTGTATAAACTTATAAAACAAAATTAATGATTAGACAAACACTTTTAATGATGTAAAAAACGAGAAAAAAATCATATCAAAATTATCTGTAATACTCAAAATTTTCATTAAAATAAATTAACCTATCTATCGATTTTTCTAGTATATCCACTGCCAATTTTGTTTTTCTATTTTGAGGTGCCTTTTCTAAGCTCGATACGGATACTTATTTAAAATTCAAATAAATACAATTTATAACTATAAAATCATGAATAAATAAATAAATAAATAGCTCTTCCATCTTTAAATAATCACAATTTTCCATTTAATTTTTATTATTTTTTTCAATTAATAAATATATAAATATAACTTAATTAGCACCTGATACTATATATATGCTTTACTAATAAACTTCTCGTGTTTATTCTCATATTACTTGATCTCCTCTAATTTTCAGCATTATTACTAATTATTAATGTTATGTTACATGCTATTATTGATTAGTGCTGGCGAATTTACATTTATTAACGTAAATAATGTCGAAATCTAACTGTATTATTTATTTAATAAGCGTAGTAACCACAGACTGGCCTCTGATAAGAATGGAATAGATCCTCTAAATTCAATTGAAATTGAATATGAACAGTTAACTTCAGTAACTTTTCACAGATATCTTGCTCGATAATATTAAATTACTTTTTATGTTTAAGATTCCAAGTAGGCTTAAAATGTGTACCATAAGGAAGTTCATACATACTTGAATTATTTATGAAGCACATTCTAATTGAAATAGATACGTACTATTTTAATATTGTTTGCTTTTAGGTTCTATAAATAAAGGTAACTCTACATTTATTTGAAAAAGTTTAGAGCAAAAGAATAAAAGCTAATTTAATGATAAATATGAAAGACACACTAAGTATCAAAAGACCTCATAAGACTTTGCCATGAGGCGATTGGTAAACGAGCATGATGCTAAAGCTATTCAATTCAGTATATGAATTAAGTTTCTTGAATAGATTGAGTTGGATGCATAAAAATCAAGCATGAAACTATCTAATTATATCCATCTGTCTATGCTTCAGTATTTTATTTCCCTAAAGCAATAAATAATAATCATAATAAGTATTCATTTAATTCTGCCATATATTAAAGGTTTTTTCTTAGCATTTAAAAGTCTAAAATTTGTTTCGTATTTTTTCTTACCCATTATAGTGGACTTCGATAAAATGCTTATTTGAAAAATTTAAATAAGCATTTAATTATAAATTTAATAAAATCATATAATTTCATAGATTCAACCTGGATTGATAACTTTAAAGTATGTAATTTTATAAATAGTTAAATATTTTTAGAATATGAAATAATAATGTGCAAAATTCTGTAAAAATATACAACTGTTTTTCGGAACTGTTGGGATCTTAAAAAAAGTTGATTATCTTTGGAAATATAAAACTTTATAATAATTTTGATTTCGTCAGATCTTATTTGAGTTTACTTTCCTTATATCTTATATTCAGTTTTATAGAATTATATAGAAAAAATATGTAGTTATAATGATTATTCTTAATATATTGACTCTCAGCTAAATTATAGTAGGAATATTTATTATAATGTTTAATTTTGTTTAATAATTTCATAATTGGATTAATAGATAATAATATCAGAGATAGAAAGTTAACTTTCAAATAAATTAGTTTATTAAGCAATAGCCATTATGCACAAATCTAAAAATAAGATTTTTAAAATTTAGAATTGACATCATCAATATTTGTATTTTATATGCTTAAAGTTTCTTAAGTGTATGGACTCTATTTAACAGATATTAATTAATTAACTTGCCCATATTTGTTTCCTTTCCTTTACCTCGTGATTTAATTACCTTTTAAATGTTTCTATTATATTTTAGAGGTTACATTATACAAGCAGAGTATTTAATTTATAAGAAACTCTCATTAGCCTATGTCATCTAGATCTGCAATTATTACCTGGCTTTTAAACTGACCTAAAATAGTATAGTTATCTTTAATTGAATAAACTTATTGTCAACCACTTCTATTTAATTTATGAAATAACTCTTATTTTAAGGAGATTTAGTCTTTAGAAACAAATAATTTTAGAGTAGAATAATTATAAGAATGAGTAAAGTTTATAATTTCAATGAGAATAAATATTTAATAAAATCCTTCTTTATCACATTCATAAAATATTATGAAATGTTAAATGCTTGCTGTACTCTGAAATTTGTATATCTTTCATAGTATCAAAGAACCTAGAGGCCTTAAAATTATTGCAACTTCTTTTACTAAATATTATTATATATTTTCCTTCATAGTAAATAGCAGGAAAAGATATTTGTTTTTCAAGTTACGCTCATTATAAATAATTTGAAAGATTTAAGAGTATAAAATATTAAATAATTGCACAATAAAAATTGTAAATAATCCATAAATTTTTATTGTAGGAATTCACTCGATTTGGCAAATAATTTATAAATTCGTGGCAATTAACTTTATGGAAACCTAGACAATATGATACTTGTTCGAAGGAAAATTCGAAATCAGCTGAACTTTCCTATTAGCGGTACCCTTCTATCGCATCCCTTAAGCGAGATAACTTCACTTTAATTTTTGGTTGATTTATTTAGTTGATTTTATTGCTGGAATTAATGTCGAGTTATCAAGCTTCAGGATTGCGATAGAGGGGTGTCGCCTTTAGTAAAGTCAAGATGATTTTGAATTTTCTATCTAACAAGTATCATATTGTATAGGTTTGGACAAAGTTAACTGCAACGATTATAATTTATAATATTATTAATTATTATTAATTTCCTAAATCAAATGTATTCCTACAATAATATATTTTCCAAATTATCAAATGAAATATGGCATGCCATAGGACTCGATAAGCATGATCATAAGTGATTAAAAAAGATATATTAAAATAAAATTTACCAATGCTTAATGGATGAATAAAAAACAATTTAAAAATTCCATTTTCATTCAAATAAATATAATCAATTTTTATTTATAATGAGATTCTTCCATTTATTAGTAAAATTTGCCGTTTCGATTACAATATTTAATAAACAAATGCATACCTATTTATTTTATTATTGTGTGCCTTTCTTAGATTAATATATATGAACCAGCATAGTCTCAATATTTCATTTTCACTGTTAATATAAAAATTAATCTTATTTTGTAGCTGGGTATGATTTTTATGCTGCCATTTACAGTTTATATATTCAATATGATTTCTAATATAAAATAAAACATATAAATTACTATATATTATTAATTTATGTACATGCATCTCTAGATGAACTTTGTTGCAAATATATATCAAATCATCCTCTTAAAAAAACTATTGTACACTTTTATTTCTCACTAGGTACATTAAATCAGTGAGGTATGATAGGAAACTAGATTAATCTATGCAATTTTGTCAAGTAAACGCTTATTAATTACATTATATATGTGCAACATTTTCTACAATACTTTACAATTATTCATTTAATTAGTATATTTAATAGAAACGTTATGTGGAAAATCAAGAAATATAATGATTAAAACAATGTTTAAGTATTTAAGTGTTGTTTTCCATGTTATATTGACATCCGTAAATGTAAATATGATGCCCTGCTATTATAACTCCTTCATTATAATATTAAATTCAAGTTCAAAATTATTGATTTATAGAGTTTGCCCCAAATTAGATTTTTGTAAATATTCATAACACAAAGTATTGAATTATTGATAATATTCCTACTATAAATATTTACTATTCTAATAATTAAGATGCAGTCCTTATACCTATTTTTAAAAAATTAATTTGAAATGTTATTATAATTTAAAGATTTTAAAACTTTGGAGAATAAAAATCACATGCAAAACCAATTATTTTTATAAATTAATTCAACTCAGTGTATTCTATTTTATTTTTTTTTAAAAAAATCATTGATTGATTTAATTGTAGCTTTTCAAAATCCTAGAATTCTTTTGAGAGTTTCTCTGCTGATCTCCTCCGATCGGGATCAAAGAGCTAGGTGTGTTAAGTCTTGAGCTTGCGCATATAGTAGAAAGTGCTTTGAGCAATGAGGCTGATGGTCACCTTTAAAGCAAGGAATGGACACTGCTTGTAGAGAAACTGAGATAGCCGATCAGTAGTTCATGGAGTTGTAAATCATATTCTGAAACTGGTTCTACATCTTCAAATTTATTTTCTTATTTAGCAAGCTCCTGTCAAATCTTGGACTTCCTCTTCTGGGGGGATGTGGTCACGGCCTTTCACTGATGAGGATTCTTTTACAATATGAGCAGTTTGAAATGAGTTAATCTTCGCACTGTACTGGGTGATTAGGCTTTCCCAGTGAGTTGAGAATCTATTTAAGCAAATATAAGATTATGTGCAAATTGTTATCACTTATAATGATGCATAATATAATTATAAATTACATCTATAATATCTATGTATTATCTAAAATTGTATCACAAATTAATTTAATTTGAGCATTTTTTCAATCGCAGATTTTAAAAACTGCCGATAGTTTATTAAATATGTAATATATGTTTTAGTATAGTGTGATTAAATTAAGAATATTAGATGTGCTCTTTATGAAATATAGCATATGTTATTATCTATACAGTTTATATTAAATTTTTCAAATTGTAATTGTTATTATGCATATTATCCACTCTGAATCTACTATACTAACGTATCCCTGATGCTTTACAAAAGCTTTATGTTGTAGACAGCTATTCTTTGGTAGACTTTATTTTCTAAACTGTATTAAACTAAAAGGATTAGTTTAAGATGGTTTGGGTTCTTAGATTATAAAAATAGCAATACCATTTCATGAGAAATTTTATTGAAGTCGAAATGGGGAAAACTAAGCATATGCGGGCATTAAGTGGACCATTTGATGCAGCTGACGCTATCTCACGACGGTAGTATGCTATACTTAGAGATCTAATCAAGGATTGTAGATAAGTGAAGATCAAGATTTCCATAATTTCATAATGATTCAAATGATTCCATAATAATTTTTCCAAATCCCACCCCCATAATATTCAGACATTCTTAAGATTTAAATAGTTTAATGCGATACCGAGGGCCCTTAGAAACCACTGTCTGAGCAACTGAATATCCACACATAAAATTTGAATGCCATGTCTTTGATGAACTCGCTAAGTTATTTCCCAAGATTGATTAGGTGTGCATTTCATTAGAGGCTGAATTTATTTTCCTCTTGAGGCTAGGACGCTTTCCTCTTTATCTAAGTATAGATGAAGGGAAGGAAACTCATTAGAACAACAAATATTTATTAATTTTTAAAGAATCACTTATAATAAGTAATAGCACTCATGAACCAAAACCCCAAATTATTCACTTGAACTCTTTGAATTACCTCTAGCCATTTAATACTAGCATCTTTAATAATGTCGTTGAATATGCTGCATTAATTTTAAATGATGTTTTTTATTTATCTCCTACTGCGTTATTGTTAAGGCTTTCGAGAAAAATATTTTAAAAACACTCACTTATAACCCAGATGAAGCTTAAAATTTTAGCAAAAATCAAATTTTCTAAAATTCATAATCTATAATTAAAAATTAATTAATTAAAGTCAAAACTTAATGCATTAGTAAGTGTCCTAATAGATAAATGAAATTAAAAGAAATATATCTTTAAATTTATTATTTATTGGTCTCGCCAGGTAAGACTTCAAGTTTAAATGGACTGGTGCTCAGCAAGACGACACGGAAGGAACTTTGAGGACTTTGAAGACTTTAAAGATATTGAGGATAATGACGGTGATGAATAAGATGAAACTCTTTTTTTCGATATTTTCATTTTTTATTAGGTCAATAAGTATTCTAATTGTATTTAATATAATTTTACAATCATAAGCATTTTGCATTATTTTTCATACTTAACTCTGATAATAACATTAAAGCTAATCTAGATGTAGTTAAATTAAAATAAAAGACCAAGGTAACATCTTCAAGAGTTTGATTTCAGAATCTGAAGTAATCATATAGGAGAGTAACAGTTCAATCTAATGCTTAAACAACCTAGAAGAGCTCAATCGATGAAGCCAGGTCTCTGATGCACTTTTTATTCAGCAATCAAAGTGCTAAACTTCTGAGTATTTAGTTACATCACTATACAGAGTGGACGGGAAAAAATACTAGTCAATCTTTGATAGTTTGAAATAGCTGTTCATCATATGCTAGTTAACTTCTATTCTCGTACCTTGAGCTTGCTCATTTCTAGAAATGATTGATTCTCATAATCAGACGTAATATTTAGTTCTCCAATTGGGTTTCATACATTCTTTTTCGGTGACTTCAACTCACTCTCCAGTATCCAATTAATCATATAGCGCTCTAACACCTTCTAAATTGAAGCCAAAACTTAGAGATGATGGATTGTAAGAATCGAAAATAGTCCTCATCATCTTCATAAGTTTATCAATAGTGTGTTCTCTAAGTGCGCAGTTCTCCAGAAGGACGGCAGCATTCAAAACCCCAAAACCCTTTCAGTAGTTTGATTGAGTTTTTGATTGATAAAAGTAGAATATTAGTGCATACTTTATTAGGGTTTATGTAGGGGTTTAATGTTTAAATGTAATGTATATTAGTGTTTATTAGAGGTGTTATATTTTTACTATTCACTCAAACAATACTTTGGCATCATGAGACAACTTTCTAAGCATTCTTTCTCCTATCCAACTTACAATTTAGTCTATTGTATGCTCCGCTCTATGGTTTGGCTTAATGATTATCTACTCAGCTATATCTTTCATTTTACCTTTTATCTTATTCTAGTGTAAATACTGCTGTATTCTCTGCTTTGAATCTTTCTCTCTCTTACAGCTATAATAATAATTTTTTGGCATGTCGCATTCAGAAATAATTCCTGCTAGTGCCCATACATCCCACTTAACATCACCATCTCTCCAGTCCTCCCTTTCTGGAAAGTATCCAGGAGTACCATAAACTTTGCCAAGTCTTGAAGCTTCAACTCTTTATGATCTATTGAAATCAATTAAACTCCGTGACGTGAAAGTTTGTTAGAGTTTTTAACTTTTAATCATTTATCGCTAATTTATCATGCGCTTTCAATCATGCTGCTATAAATTTTAATATTCCTCTTATGCATTGTCATTATGCATGAATCTAACTTGTAAAAATCTATCTTTTTTTGAAATTATTCGCTTTGCCATTTGATTTGATTTAAAGGAGTCTATTTTATCTATTTTGTTTGAGCTTTGTTAGTTTATATTCTCCATAATATGTTTATATATAAATAAGGTTTAGTTTATAATTACTATTATTTTAAAATATCATTGTTAAATAATTTTAATAGACATTAAAAATTTAGAAAAAACTCTAACAAACTCTAACAAAGTCTCACAAATTATAGCAAATTAATTTTTATACTAATTTTTTTATACTGTAAGAAATAAAAATTGATTTTTGTATACTATCATTATACCTTAACAAAGTCTTAGAAGTATCAACACTTCATTTTATATATCAGTATTATTATAACTTCCGACTAATCAATACTAAAATATTATGAAGATTTGATAAAGGGTTATTTTTAAAATTGCAGATGCATTTCTGCTGCAAGTTCAGCCTTCTTATATTCTAGTTCAAAATATCTACAAAATCTTGCATTTATTTGTGTTATATTTTACTCATAAATATATCATTATAAGAAAAGGTTATTTTTTAACCAGTAGATGGTTAAATTTTCACCATAGTTAAAAAATTAAATTTTCAAAAAAGTTATTATATCTGCCCTAAATGACAAGTTTAGTGATGATGTTTACCTTACTTAACTTTTCGATTAAATTTTTCAAATATGACTTTAAGATAGCTGATAAATTTAGTAACTTAATAAGAATAAAAATAATAAGATGAAATGACAAGAATATTTGAGAATTAAGTAATATGTTTCATAAAATTTATGTAGAATTTCTATTTATTATTTTTAAGAGATTTAATTTCAATTCCAAGTTAATCTTTTATATAGTAAAAAAAATTGCAAGAAGTAATTTTGTTTAAGCTTTAAATAAATTCATTTTATCAGTAATAGTTTACTTATGATAATAAATTAATTTGAATATTTTAAATTAGAAAATTTATCAATCTGTTTTTTAATATCAAAGTTAGACTTTTTAATTAAAACTCATAATTTATGAAATTACAAAGCTTATTGAAGAAA